>OW569406.1:41353997-41660613 GCA_937654795.1 Cistogaster globosa
CTATAATTTCTAATTTCAAACACTGAACTTGTTATAATACACGGATTGTGTAAATTTTAAGCGATAATAAAGTACACATCACATTACATCACCTATGGAAGACTATTAAATTCCAATTTTAAGTGTCATAATAAAAGCGTTCTGGTAAAATTCAATATAAGTCAAATTACTTCAACTATGAGGATACCCTTTATAAAAAATATACATGCAGGTTTTAATTTGCCTTCAACGTGCTTGCCACCTTAATTACAGCGGTCTCAAAGGATAATGCTTAATAAATGTTTTAATAGAAGTACACATTCTGTGTAACATTTAATTGTTTAAATATAGCGGTTTAAAATATATGGCGATTTAATCAAATTATGTCACTTATGGAGAAACTGTTTAAAATTGACACCCTTTAATTTTTTTAAATATTAAACTTTTTAGAATTTGTGTTTTTAATAGGTTTAGAAATAACTGAGTACAAATATTAAAAAATATATTTATATATTTAAAGTATAAAATGATTTACTCCACTAAGAAACTTTACACTCGCAACGGAATTTTTGAATGTAAAATAGAATTCATTAAAACTTTTAAACGTATCAACTTTTTCATTGGCATTAACCATATCACTTTATATATGGTTTCTTATTTTTGCTTTGTTTATACTTATTTGGTTTAAAAGTCTTTAATTAGCTGCATATAACTTGGTGAAAGTAGTACATAGTTCCAAAAGCTAGCTGCCTCAATAAACTGGCTATTGTCAAAAATTTATTGTCACGAAAATATAATATGAAAAATATAAGTATTTATGTAGTAAGCACATTTGGGATGAACGACGAATTTTTCGTTGCGTTTAATCAATGCGTTGACGAAATTCGTCATGCGTAACGAACCCTGGGATAGGTTTATTTTTTTTTTTTTGTGTCAACAAACGACGAATATTTTTATGCAGAACGACCGTTTTCCTCTTTATTTTTTATTATTTTCTTTGTATTTACAGCGTGTCATTTCTGGTATTCTTAAAATTTAAGTTAGGAAAAATGTGATTTTAAAAATATTTTTTATAAACTTCTGTAAATAGAGTTAAAAACTATCCATCCACAAATAATAATAAAATGTGCTTGCAACTATTTTAGTACCATTATACCGCTAATGTTAAGTGTTTTAACATTTGTATCTGTCTAGAAAATGACATATTGTTTGTGAAAAAAAAGTATTCTACATTTGAGCAAAGATTCTAAGTGATATCTTCACAAAGTATTAATCAAATCCATCAGTGTTTACATGATGCGAACACAGACGGAAAGGCAGACAAAATTTTAAAAATAATTATTATGTATTCCATATCAATAATTACCTAGTGGGTAGTATCTACATTAACGAAAAAATTTTATAAATATTTCTTGTGCAAAAATGATTCTGTTACTGTTTTATTATATGCATAGATATGACGTTTTATTAACCTTCACCACAGGTGGAAAAAGGGTATAATTAAGTTTGTCATTCCGTTTATAATTTCTACAGTATCCATTTCCGACCCCATAATGTATATACGAGGTGTGCGAGAAAAGTAATGAGATTGGCAACACTGCGGGAGATCTGGCAAAGTTGCTTCTACCGGCCGATGCTAAATCTGATTGTTGATCGCTTCCACTTCCTTAGTCCGGGTTACAACTCCGTACAGTTAACACATTAGTTTTGAAAGCGCCATTAAGAAAGTTGTGTTTTCATTGTGCGTCACTGAAATGGAGCATCGAAATTTAGAGCAATTATGTGCAATAAAGTTTTGTGTTAAACTTGGTAAATCCGCGATTGTGACTTTTGAAAAGTTGAAACAGGCCTATGGGAAACAGTGCTTATCGAGAGCACAAGTTTTCTGCTGGCACAAATCATTTTTGGAAGGCCGAGAACACGTTAAAGATGAACCTCGCGCAGGGAGATGATTTCCATCCGTGAATTTTTTACCTCACAACGCATAGCTGTTGTTCATCAACCCCCTATTCACCCAATTTAAGTCCTTGTGACTTTTTCCTCTCCCCGAAATTAAAACATGTCCTAAAAGGACTTCATTTTGGAACTCTGGAGAACATTTAAAAGACTGTGACCGATCAGTTAAAAGCCATACCAATTGAAGACTTCCAGCGCTGCTACCAAGAGTGGGAACGACGACTCTGCGGGTGTATAGCTGTCCAAGGGAACTACTTTGAAGGGGATACCAATGTTGATTGAAAATAATAAAAACTTTGGTTAGTATGAAATCAGTCTCATAACTTTTCTCACAGACATCGAATACCCTGCGTTCTTGTATCGAACAGATATAGTTTCAAAAATGTTGCTGTTGAAAATCAGCAGGATCGGTCGATATGCCTCGAGGCAGTGTGCTAAAAACGAAGCCTGCTTCTAATTTTTCATATTATTTGGATCAATGAAGTAACTCTAATAAAAAAACAATAACATGTATATAAAGCGATAGAGAATTAAAAAATAAGAAAAAAAATCAAGTGAAAAAATTTACGGCCTAGCCAGAAGACCCTTTTGACCAAGGTGTTGGCCGTACACTCAGGATCACCTCTTCAGCGGTTCATTAGACATCGAATTATATCCCAATAAATCGTTTTTAAGCTTCTCTGAAGCGTTAAGCCTACATTAAGCTACGTGCACAAAAACTTTAAACTCTACTCTCAGAAGTATTTATAAATACATATGTAAAAAACAAAACCTGAATTTAAAAAATCGGACGATAGAGTGGCACGTCATAATTCGATAACGTTGTATAGTAAACCATACTAGCAGCTGGTGGTGTTTTGTTGTAATTTTTAAAATTAAATATCATATCACAATTTTTTAAGGAGAAGCTTAACTAAAGCTTTATTCTTAACAATAACAATAAATAACAATGCATATAATAATCTTAGCACTAAGGTTTTCAGATGCGTTAGGCTCTGTAACATTCTAAAAAATAAAATATGAACCCAACCTGACAAATGACAGAAATTTAGCCAGGCGAAGCATCCTCCCTGAGAAGCGTTTTTCTTAGATTATAACAGTCTCATGCCTTCTTGAAATCATTAGGTTGGTAATCTAGTTGGGAACCCTTTTGCCAAAAAAGATTAATTCCATACTCGATTACTTCTTTTTTTAATTTTTGCTGAGTAGGTACATTACATTACATTACATTCTTAATGTACAAGCAAAGATAAGATTGCTGTTCAACTTACTTCACAAGACCGTTTCGCAATCCTGGATGCAACACTTCAAAAATCTTCTACCTGCATTTATTTAATTGATAAGAATCTTTATTTCAGCGATGGGAGAAAACTATTTTTATTTCATTTTGAAATAAAATATTCAGATTTTGAAGCTAAGGCTCTCGATGTGTAATTAATGGAATAAATTCCTGCAGGATTTTAGAACTTGAAATTAAAATTACTGTTTAAGAGCCTCATAAACAGTTAAAATCCATTCAGTGTGCAAATGTCAACAGTTTTGCCACACTAGGGCCTATTGTGAGTTATCTTCAGTTTGTGTAGTATGCGGTGAACTACATGGACAAAAAAGCAGCAACCGTGGGTAAAATTCAGCGCCAACTTAAGAGTTTGTCCTATTTCGGCCAAGCAGTCCCAACAGAAGCGAAATACTTACTATCCCCTAATGTCCCAGCCACCAAATTTCTTACGCTGATATTTCAAAATCGTCCCACATCAAGGCCCGACATGGGCAAAGCTAACCTGATTACCAGAAGCAGGACAATAAAGTGAAACCTTTAATTCAGTCGTCTCGAACCCACAATCGAGACATTAGTGCACACGATAAACAGAATGATGTAAGAAATGCTAAAAATGCTGTCTATGTTACTGCAAGCAATACCTCATAGAGCCTGAACTGTATAAATATGTATATTTGATATGCGAACGCCATAATCCTGCATAAAAATAATTTGTAATTTGCATTATTTGTTAAGCAATTTCTGTAGAAATTACCTTCAAGCAACAAACATATGTCTTGAAGACTTAAACTAGAATTTAGTAATTTCCTAGGCTTGTGCCACACCGACATTTTCAATACCTGAGAGTCAATACTGCGAATTTTAGAAGACACTAGGAAGGACTCCGCTTTACAGCAGCTGGCACTACAATGCAAAGCGTACATTTTATCACCCCGAATGGTCGTGTTTCGTAATATGTTCTTTCTAAATCCTTGATAAAAACTAAAGCTTTAATGAACTTATCTTCAGAACGTTCCCCAACTGTCATAATTTTATGCAATCGACTGCATTATTACCGACAGAAGATTTGATAAATTTGATTTGATAAATTTTTAAAAGTTATAGGTAAATGAACCTTAAGTTTATTTACATTTAAATTACCGTTGATTGTAGATACAACAATTCAACTTTTACATTTTTGTATTCTAAGTTTTTTGTTCATACAGACAAAATTTCAGCTATTTTTGAAATTGTTTACCAATAAACAAATGAAAAATTTAAAACATATCTTATTTTAAATATATGATATATGCACTTATCATATTTTTATAAATTGCTTTTACGTTATTGTAACGGAAATGCAATACAATAAGTTAATGAACTTTACAAAATAATGCAAATTTGGCAAAGATACAACAAAAATTATTGTAACATAAATAAGCATAATATTTTTAATAAGCTAAGTTTAAAGTTCTGCCTTCTTCAGTTGAAGTTATAAATAAAAAGCTCAAATAAATAAAAAATACATAAAAATTTATTTAAAATTAAAAATAAAATTGTATATTTTTTTAAATAAATAAGTACAACTATTTGGTTGGTGCAGTCGGTAGAATCCTAAAGTCAGTGAACAGGATCTAGTGAAACGAATCGAAAGAAAAATTTTAATTTAGTTAACACTGAAAATAGTAGATACAATTAAGTCAAATAAAAATCTTAATTTAGTGGACACTAAAATAAAATAGTGGACACAATTAGGTTAAATAAAAACCTTTATTTAGTGAACATTAAGAAATAATGGAGCCAATTAAGTTAAAACAAAAAATCCTAATTCAGGGAGCATTGAGCAAACGTGGATAAATTAAGAAAATCCAAAAAACCTAGTGCAGTTAGAAAACTTACATTAAGGTTTAATCAACAAGGCAAAGAACCTTTGACGAAATACAAAGAATGGAGGATTAAACTTACATAGTTACCGTAAATGTACAGAACTGGCCCACAAAGACGCACAATAGGAACCTTTACGTTGTGCCTACATGGAGCTGCAGAAACAATTTCAACAACAACGGCAGAAACAACAACAAGGGTAGGGAACTCTAAATCTGGGGATAGAACAGATCTTCAAAAATATGTCACACCTACCAGGAGATGGACAATTACCCTTAGATTCGTTCATGACCAATGTAGAATATTTTTTATCCACAATTCGGAGTGAGACGATGAGGAAAGAAGCAATTAAAGCTATCTACTACAGAAGTATTGAGGAACAATTAGGAACTGATAAAGAAACTGCTTAGACTTAGATACAGACCAGATGTGGTACCGCACCAAATCTACAGATAAATTAATATTATCTACGTCAGTACTGTCAATGAACTAGCAATATAAATTCAATACATTAAATACAAGTCAGATGAATTTATAATTTATCATAGTGGTGATTATTGTATAGATTTAAGTAATATTGAAAGTATACTAATAAATACAATTAGGAAATAACACAGGTAGCATATTAGAAATCATGACGAGAAGAAGATATGAAGACAGTTTAGAAAGAATACACAGTTGTAAACTTATAACAACAACATGCGTAAAGGACAAAGAAATTCCTATAACAATTATAACAATAACAGAAATAATAATACTAATAATTATCACAATAAAAATTTTAATCAAACATTAATAATAGTTTTGCTAAAAATAACTCCGGTAGGAAACCCTAGGCCAAATCACGGTCAATATCACTGGAATCATCCTAGACAAGACCAAAACGAACCCATGGAAATAGATAATATCGAAGCAAATAAGGCTCGTTTTAATAAATTACATAGATTTGTAATATCCGCACAGGCAGGCAATTAGCCCTGAAGCTTACACCCACTCGGCGCTGTCTTGTCACAAGATGGTCATCCAGATTGTTTTGCATCTAGAACATTGAACAACCACGAAAGAAATTATAAAGCAACCGATAAGCAGTTCTTAGCAATTTTATGAAGCGTCAATTATTTAAAACAATACCTTTGTGGACGAAGATTTAAAATTTTCATAGATCACCAACCTATTCAATTTTTATATTCTAAATACAGCGAAAAAGATATGTCACCTAGGCATCAGAGATGTCTCCTTAAGCAATCAGAATATGATTTCTAAATAGAGTATATAAAAGGCAAGGAGAATAGAAATGCAGATTTTTTTGAGTAGGATAAAAAGGAATAAGAATAAAAATTCAAGAAAGCTTTAAAAATGAAACTAAAATTAATGTCGTGAACAGTTAAGAGGAAGATGACGAACTATCTATAGTCACTGTCCATTCAGCCGAAGAAAATTTGATTGATCATTTCTTCATATAGGAAGAAATCGTAAATAATTATAAAACACAATTAATTTTAACTAATAAGAAACATTTAAGGAAATAAATGGAAATAATTTTTATTGCAGGATGTGAATTAAACCAAATGGGAAAGATTTTTAGAAAATATATTGGGAAGAGTATTTTTAGAAGTAAGCGAACATATCTATAATAAGGTTCAAGAAAAATTAATCGAAATGTTTTTTAACGACAACCAACTTGAATTTATAAAAGGCACAATGCGAGCACAAGAAAAAGAAACTAAGATAGAGACAGTAAGAAAATATGATCTTATCATGTAAGAGAAAGCTTAAATTCAAGAATAATTGAAACATATAATCAAATGAAAAACAAAATATGTATACTATCCAAAAACTTATGGAATTAATTCAAATGGTCAGTGTGAGCTGTGCCGAAGTAAAGTAAAGTAAAAAAGTAAAGTATGATAGAAAACCAATTAAGGCAAAATTTTGAATTCCAGAAACACCATCAGATAAATATTAAATTGTACATATAGATACTTACGTAATAAAAAAATTTCATTTTTTGATATATATATATATATACCAATAAAGTATATATATATACCAGTAAAGTATATATACCAGTAAAACAATTGATTTAACAAACAATAAGAAATTATAATGACCGTTACCACTCAAGCATTAAATGTTCACCAAGCGATGTATATTTAGAAAAAGTTGATAATAACAGAATTAAATAGAATTTGGAAGATAACAAAAACAAGTACTAAATTAATTAAATCAAAAGAGAGAAATCTACACAGAAAATAGAAAAGAGGGACTTAAAAATAACTATAACGCTCTCAGACACAAGGAGCAACCTAAATATAAGAAATCGAATATAGAAAACGTACATTTTTGCAACATTAAAAAAACTTTCAAATTATGATAATAATTATAACAATGGTATGGACACCAAAGACTATGGGAACATTAACAACAAAAGAAAAGTACGAAGTGAAGCTGTTTGACACAAGGAACAACCAAAATATAAGAAATTGAATTTGGAAAACGTACATCCCTGCAATATAAGAAAATCTGTAAAAATTTTGGATTATAATAGTAATAACAATGGTATGGATACCAATGACTAAGGAAACATGGATAACAAAACGACTCACGGAACAAGCAGGACACATTGACATATATTGGAGACAAAACAATTGTTAAAGACACATACATATTTTAACTTGTTATCAATTAAGTTGAACAAATTTAAGATAACGTGACCGAAAACATAATTAAGTTAAGACTGATAATAAAGAAAGACTGAAGTTCGAAATAAGCGATGCTAGAAACAAACTAAAGACTTTAATACCAAGACAACATAGATCCAGACGTGGATTATTTTATAGAGTGGATAGTATTGTAATTTCTCTAATTTTATCTTTTATTTTATTTATTGAAGCACTTGTTGTTCGGTTGATGGCAACCATACGAAGTGACTGTCTCCATTCAAATCCGCGGACCAAAACTGGTTCCACTTGTCAGGTTAAGGTGGTTTGTGGCAGTGCCGAGAACCTGAATGGCTAGTTAGTGATTAAAGATGACTAGCCCTTAACAGCTCCCCTCCGACGCCAATGCATGGGTTGGTTGTAATTTTAGTTGCCCAGTCCATGTACGCCGTCACTGCATGAATTGTCGATCCCTTTACGTCCCTACTCATGGAAATCACATGGAAAACAAATTTAATAAAAACAAAAACAAAACAACAAGACAACTAGCGTGGCAGGAGGTCAGCAGGGGAAACCCAAGCTGACTGAATGCAGTTTACCCTCAGCGGTCCAGCCTTCTGAGGTTGCTGCAGCCAAAAGCAATGAGGTATCACACGATATTTCGTCTGATTCTTCCAAAGCCCGTTCTGGCATAAGTCCAGCAGAAACCCCTGCCTCAGGTGCCTCGGCCAGTGACCCAGGCAGCCTTGCGGTAGTTGTACAGGTTGGATCTTCGACCCAGTCAAAAAGTTCACCTCACTAAAACGGCAGCAGAACAAAACTCAAAAGTCCGCAAAAACAATAAAAGAAGCGCCTTTGTTGAAGGTCGCGCCGCCCAACGAATTTTAGACAAACTCGGCAGCATCCCACCCACGAAGCTGTCGACATAAACTCACCTTGCTGCTGCGAACATCTCCAAACCCGATGTTGGTGAAGACAAATCATTTTCATCGACAGCGCCCATAAGCAACGTTCGGGGGAAAAGAAGTCACAACAGCAACATCATAAAACGGACAGTAAGCATCCAAAAACGCTTAATCAGCAACAACTCAACCCAGAGTTATTATTAGACCTTACATTGAGGTTGCTAAAAATCCACTGATAAGAGCTATTATAGACAAAACGCCTGCGATGGAGCCATCACTCGTGAAAAATGGGAGATGATTCGTATCACGTTGCTGGAGGATATTTTTAAATTCCTTGAAGCCAACCCAGCACCAGCGCCGCAAAATGAGGATGCTGGTTGGTTTCAAGGCCATATTAAATTTTTATCATGTGCAACCGAGAACTCGGCGCTGCAACTTAGACAGTTTCGTCTCTCGGGGAAGTGTGGCCCGGCGCGAGATTGGATGCGGTTCCGGTCAGCGATAAACCTCGAAGACCGAGATCCATCGCGGTTATACTGTGGGAACTAAACGACGCTGCGACCATTCTTGCAATCATCCAGAGAGGAAATTTCGATCTGTCGACCAGTCACTGGAAGGTAGTGAAGGTCTCCGAACCGGAGGGATTGATTATTAAGCCGGTTGTGGTCTTTAACAAAAAATCGTTGTGACCACTTCGGAGAGCTCTTTGAGCGCCTGGACGTTGGGGAGGACGAAGACTCTCTTCTGAATTCCGATCCAGACGACGTTAACGTCACTGTCATTTATGATCCGAGCCAAGAAGATGGTAAGGGTGATCCAGAACAACCTCCACCACTCTAAAGCAGCGACTACTGCACTAATTCTTCGACTGGCCGAACAAGGCGAACACATCGCATTAGTTCAATAGCCGTGGTTAAACAACGGTGAAATATGTGAACTCAATGCAAAAGGCTACAAATTACTGTATGTCGCAAATTCAGGTAATAATAGAAAGATTACAGCCTGTATTTTGGCGAAAAGTCACGTAAATATCTACATTTTATCTGATTACAGTGATGAAGGTCCGGTGACAGTGGCATGGGAAGCAAAGAAAGCCGCGATGTGGATTCCTTCCACCGGTACGACCAGATTGGTCCTCCACCTGGTTCATGGATCAGGAGGATGGTCAGAGCAGCGAAGGCGAAGGACACACCTATCATCATAGGTGCCGACGCAAATGCGCACCATCACATCTGGGGTAGCTCCGACACTAACGACAGAGGTGAGTTTATTCTTGATTTAATGTTTCATTATAATCTAGTTGTAGCGAATAGGGGTTCTGAACCAACTTTCGTAGTATCAAACAGGCAGGAGGTGTTAGATATAACGCTTGTCGATATACATCATGCGTTCTTGATTGGGGATCGCAAAGTCTCCGAGGACTGTTTCTTTATCGTTACGTTGTCTTTTCTATTGTGAACGGAAGGGCACTACTGCTGTATATGTTAACAGACGCAAGACGAACTGGGACGATCAAAAAATGATTCTTATGGATGCATTGGACATGGTCTTCAGGGACACGGGGAATATTGAAGATGCCGTGAGCAGACTTACCAGCGCTTTTAAGAATGCAGTCGAAAGGTCTTCCAGACCATCAGTAGTCTCGTAGGGCTTGAGGCAAACTCTTTAATAAAGCAAAGAGGTCGGGAGACTGGTCACTTTAAAAGACTTCCTTGAACAAGTTTAAAAATCAAGTAAGAAATGCAAAGCGCAGATCTTGGAGGGCCTTCTGCAGTAGGATAAAGGACCCTTCAGAGACGAGTAACCTGCGCAAAATACTTGCAAAGCATCCGTCAATTACGGGATATATTCGAAAAGCTGACGGCACTTGGACAATCAATGCACAAGAGTCACTGTAGGTCCTGTTTGATACACATTTCCCTGGTTGTCACTCAACAATAGATAGACTACACTGCGCCATTAAGACTTTCCATCCATTAAAGTCTCGAGGCCCGGATGGGATTATTCCGGCCGATCTTCAGAACAATTTGGATCTTGTCACCCCATTGCTCTTACAATTGTATAGAGCCTGGTCCTATATTCCGGATAAATTAAGGAGGTGTAACGTAGTCTTCATCCTAGGGGGGAAAGGACATCGCACACATGGGCAATGGACTTCAGACCGATCTGTCTGATGTCCTTTCGGCTCAAGACATTAAAAAGGCTTATCGAGATCCACATGAAAATGAAAATCGATAGAAGCCTCACAAGGAGATTTCTCTTTGACCTGACGAAGGGCCACTCTTTTCCATCTCGAGCACTCCGTGAATATAAGAATGGTTCCAATAGAGAGGGACGAGAGCTGGGGGTGGGATATATATTGAGAAATTTGGGATAAGGATGAATTTGAGACTCCCAAATGACTGTAGTGTTTTACAGGCGGAAATATTTGCTATTAGAAAGGCGTTATGCTGGTTGAGGTACTATAACATATCCAACAGGGATATCTTCATCTATACTGACAGCAAAGCCACGTTTACGTCCCTCAAATGTGTGTTCACCACATCTGAACTTGTCTCTAAATACGGGACATCCCTTAACGGGATGGTGGAGGTTTCGACAGTTACTCTACAGTGGGTGAGGCGAAATGGGACCGTTTTGGGCAACCTTGGGGGATGAGAGCACACTTTGGTCGACTGGTTTCATCTACCGGATTCTTCTCTGCATTTTTCTCTGGCCTTCTCTGTATGGTCGGACCCGCGGTTCTTTCTTCTTTCTTTCTGTCTTTCTCATCTTTTCATCCCCAATTCCTGTCTTGATCTTCACTCTCTGTTTCTTCTTCTCTTTCCCTTGTAGCAGCAGATAACACAAACGGACCAATCAGTAGACCCAAGTGGGTTGTGGCAACACGGCCGCCTGCCTGACCTAACCTAACCTAACCATACGAATGCCAATCATCACTTTATTTTCTTACTTCATCTTCTTAATATAAAAGTATATTAATTTTACATAGTTGTGTAAAAGAGTATTAGTGTTTCATAATTTTAGGAAGAATACAGGGCTCGGCAATATATAAATTTTGTTGATAATACAGTTTTCATATAATACACCAATACCTCGCGTTGCGTCATTTTGTTTTGCTTTTTTTCAAAGTTTAGTCGCTGCTGAATTAGTACTAATTACCACTGTGCGTCGTTAAATTTTCGAAGTTGCGTTGTTTTAGGGTATAACTGCTGCAGAACGCCTTCTGACAGCGTTAAAAGCTTTAATTCATGAAGATGGCTATGATCCGAAACAAGTCTTTAATTTTGACGAGACTGGGTTATTTTGGAAACGTCTACCTAACAGAACTTTCATATCTAAAGCAGAAAAATATGCGCAAGGATTTAAAGCTAAGAAGGATAGACTGAATCTTCTTCTTGGTAGTAATGAAAATGGTGATTACAAATTTAAGCCAAAGGTTGGTCAAAGATTTTAATTCCAGTTCACTGGCGAGCAAACAAAAAAGCATGGAAGACAACATCATTGTGTCAAAGTTGGGTTTCAATTTGTACGATTCCAGAAATTTAAGCTTATTGCAACAAAGAACACTTAAACTTCAAGGCTTTAGTCCTAGTAGCTCCTGGCCGCCCAGTTTATGTGGATGAGTTGTCAGAAAACGTAAAATTTGTATTTTTGGAGCCTAATACGGCATCAGTTATTCAACCGATGGATCAGGGAGTAAAATCGACTTTGAAAATTTATTACCTTCGACGAACATTAAAACTTCTTTCAGGCTGATGGACAAGATAAGCCTACCATGCTACAGTTTTGGAAAAAGTTCAACATTATGGATGCCATAGAAATTGTTTCTGATTCGCGAAGGAGGTTAAACCATCTTGAATGTATGGTGTTTGGCGCAAAATTTGGCCTGAATGTGTTCACAGAATTTTCAATACAGGAGTTGATGGTACACCAGCTGTTCGTCATGAAGTATCCAACTTAGCTAGAGAGTCTTTTTTTGATGGTATGGAGGAGACTGATATAAAGAAATTGCTTACCTCGCACAACCAAGAATTGACCAATAAGCGCATTTGCAACTGGAATTGCAAAATTGCTAATGAAGAAGATGAGAGTGATCGTTCAATAGAAATCTCCGGAGAACAATATTTAACCTCCAAACAAATTTCCAAAGCGATGCGTTAAATTGACGAAGCTATGGAGATTTTTTTTAAAAAACGATTCTAACAGAGGAAGGAGTTTAAACGTGTCCCAGGCGGTAGCAACAAATATCAATTGCTACAAGCAAATTTTTTTTACGTTGAAAAAAAAGCTTTTTAGCAAACATTGGAGCAATATTTTTTTATTAAAAACTGGCTTACGACAACAGCCACTATAGATTCATCAGACAATAATTAATTTTTATTTAATTTTTTTGTTTAATTTTCTTTTCATCTTCGATGTTTGCATGGTTTGCTACAGAAAATCATAATTCACTTTGCTTCGTTTCAATTTGCGTCGTGTTTTTCTGGAACGTAACCACGACGCAAGTTGAGGTATTGATGTATACTAATGTATATAATATTAAATATATATACCATGGAGAGCGTACCTCCCTTATTTTTTAAACTTTTTCACTTAAATTTTATTTAAAAAAATATATTTACATAGCTAAAGTAGGGTTAATATTTTGAATATGTTACATGTTATTAAAAAAGAATTTTTATATAATAAGAGTTTTGTACTATGTAATAAGAATTTATAAAATTATCGGTCTTTTTTCGGTAGTGTATAAATTAATATTATATGTGGCATTTTATTATGTGTGGCATTTTAAGTTTCCTAATTCTATTTTTAAGAACAGTTTTTTCTGTTAAATCGTTAGAAATTGTTACGTTAACACCTTTTAAATTTTTAACAACATAAGAACCGTCGTATACTTTCATAGCTTTCATTAGGGTTTTCCAAAAGAACTATATCAAAGATTTTTATTTTGAATTGATTTGTCAATCTGTCATAAGTTGTTTGTTTCTTGCTTTGTGTTTGTCTAGTAGGTTTCTTGCTATAATTTTAGTTTTTTGTAACCTGTTTTTAACCTCTTTGCTGTAATTATCTAGGTTATAAAATGTAGTTCGTGTTTCATTTGGCATTATCGCCTTTTTCCCAAAGACTAACTCAAAAGGAGTGAGATGGTTATCAAATACAGTATTTGGTGTCGTGTTGTGGTAAAAGGTAAAATATTTCAAGTATGTGTCCCAATCAGTCATTTTTTTTATATATGCCTGATATATTGGTTAAATACACGATGGTTACGTTCGACTGTGCCCACAGTTTGATGGTGATAGGAAGTAGAATATTTTTTGTCAATTCCTAATAATTTGCATAGTGTTCATTCTACGATATTTTAAAATGAAATGTTTAAATATAGCTCGTTCAACTGTATGAGCGGATTTGTCCGGTACCCAGATAGTAACTAGATATTTTGATAAAGTATTTAAAACGAGTGTATCAAACGCTTTTGTTAGAGTAGGAGTTAGAACTAATTTTTCGACATTATCTAGTATGACTTTATTTAAACATCATTCGCTGCAGTTTTTAACAAATTTTTAAATATCCTTGTCCCGTAGTACTTTGTCTAATTTTTGCATACAATTTTTTTTGACCACAGTGTCCGCCTGTTCTTGGATATATACAATTTCTATTAGTTTTAGCTTATCGTTTTCTTCGGTTATTATTTCTATTGGTTTCGTCAGAGCTATTTCTAAAGTTTTTTACATCTTTAATCCATTTTCTTTAAGAGTTTGGACCATTCTGCTAGGAAAATTTTGTGAATGTTGGCTTCCTTTTGCAACCTCAAAAGCAAATTGTCTAAACAAAATATTTCGCTAACAATCTCAAAATCAAGATATAGCTAATTTAAAAATTTTTATGTTTGTATGTTTATGCGCATTTTAGTAAGTTTGTGATTTATATAAAATAATTCTGTTTTAGTCTTCGCAACATTCTTATTAAAGTTATGGTAGAATTTGTCGTCAATTTTTAAAGCAATGGAATCTTTTTGCTGTTTAAAATGATGTTTGTTTTTATTAATTTTCTTGACATTGCTCGAGTTATCATTGAAAATACGTTATTACTTAAGTTTTTTAGTCCATTAATGGAAATTCGTGATAATGCATCTACAGCAAGGCGTATTAATACAGGTGAACGCACGGCTACAACAAACGAACAACACAAAAAACAACAGGCGATTCGTTGCTATAAAATTAAATCTAGGTATGTTGTCAAAAAATATCGTTTGTTTAAAAAAGCAAAATAAAAAAAATTTTATTCCCATTATCAGAAGTGGTTGTAATTTTAAAAATTAATCAAAAATAAAGTAACATAAAAATTAATATCAAAGCAAAGAATGAGCAAATATATATAAATATATATAATATATAAATAAATATTGTTTGCCTTTTTTTTAGAAATATTGTTTTATTTTGTTTTTTATTAGCAACCAGAACAAATTAAGTTTTTTTAATTTTTTTATTTATACAGCTGATGAGCTTTTTCGCCAGTGCTTTCACCTGTATTGTATTATCTCGCCATGATATTCACCTACATTTTATTTACTTTTAATATATTCAACTGTAAAATTATATTCGGCAAGTTCTGATCTAATCCATGTTAGCTTGGAGGATGGGTACTTTATTTTGAATAGATACACCAATGGTCGATGAGCCGATAGAACAGTGTAAAATGTACGAAAGTGAGTAATTGTGAAATGAATTGCCGAAAGTTCAAGCTCAATTATAGGTTTTTTTCTGCTCTGGATGGCTGAACGATTTTGCAGCGAAATAAATTGGTAAGTCATTGTCATTAATATTTTAACTTAATATGGCTCCACAACCAGTTTTTGAGACATCAACCGTAATGGTGAATAGTTTCGAAAAGTTCGAATACTGCAATTTTCTAGCGAATAATAAGACAGATTTAAATTTAATGAAAGAATTATGACATTAATTAACATTAACACGTTCCGGTTTTTTCGTTTAACTTACGTTGTGTTTCGTATGAATTTTTATTGTGTCAAATCAAAGTGTTGCCAATGTATTAAATAAATAATAAAAATTATGAAATTTATTAAAAAAATTGAATAGAAAATGAACATTTGGAAAACTTAAAATTTAGCAAATATTAGGCAATAAGAAACAATTGTCAAATGATAGAAAATAAAGTTTTACAACTAGGTACAGATACAATTATAATTAAAAATGCAATAAGTATTTTTATTAATCAAACTTGCAATAATAACAAAATTGTCTTAAATAGAAAGTATTTAATTAATTTTAATAGCTGTTCGATTAGAATAAAAGATTATTACTCTTCAAACATTATAGAAATTGAAAAAGAAACATATGTACATATGTTCATAAATGAATACACAAAATCAACTCAAAACTTTTAAAAACTATTATTTAAACAAACAAAACTAAGTAGTCAAAATAGGTATTTGTACTAAAAACTATTATTTAAACAAACAAAACTAAGTAGTCAAAATAGGTATTTGTACTAAATATTTTGAAAAACTGGACCAGAGAATTATAACTTTTAATTTTAAAAAATTTATGACTCATTCATTTTAAAGCATAAACATCCAGATTAAGGTACCTTTTTGTAAGTATTGACCAGGCATCTATATATGGAATTTCTACTACTACTTTGCCAAAAATTGAAATATAGGTGTCAATTTTTAACCACTGCTACAAAGCTAATTTCTTCTTATCTGTGCGATAGAAGTCAACTGGTCTATTTTGATTCTATAAATCAAATTGCCGTCCTGGCTCATATATTGTGGTATACAGATGTACGCAGATGGAGTACAGCTTTGCATTAGTTGTTTGCCTTCAGGAGTGACTGAATGTATAGCCAAGCTAAACTACGACCTTGACAATGTATATAAATGAGCATCATTGAATGGTCTATGTCTGAACGCGAAGAATTTAAAGGCAATGATAAAAAGCAAAACTAAATATTTACCTTCGAGTTTACCACCAATACTCATTGAAAATTCCATAATTGAACTCCTTGAAAATGCAAAAAATCTTAGAGGTATATTTGATAATAAGCTTACATGGTCAAATCATGTAAATATCATATGTGGAAAAACTTACGCTATGCTAAGAAATCTCTGGATGACTCGGGACTTTGCACCTATTAACATACGCTTGCTACTTGCTAAAACGTACTTACTTTGATGTATGGATGTGAATTAATCTCCAGTTGTAATTCAGTAAGCAAAAACAGGCTAAAAGTTACATACAGCAACATTGCTAGGTATATTTATGGACGTTCAAGATATAATAGAATATCAGAATTTTCTATCCAAATTTATAATTTATCTTTACAAAAGGATAAAATTTTCAAAATCAAGAAAAGGCTTTAGATTAAACACAATTCGATACCGTAAACAAATTTCTGAAAGACAATTTTACGTAAATGCCATTCGCCTCTGGAACAAACTTCCGCCTAATATCTAGATATTAAGCAATGCAAAGCACTTCACAAGCGCAATATTTACCCATTTAGGTTAACAAGTATCACATAGGTGTTAAATAACTTTTTTTTTTCTTCTTGTTTTCTTTTTAAGATTATTATTGAAAACTGTTAAATTTAATATATACACTTGTAAAATGTTAAAGAATATCTGCTTTGCCTTTGTCTCCCCAGTACTATTAAATAGGATTAAATCTTGTTGTACTGTATTTTGTAATAATATAAATAAATAAAAAATAAAAATAAAATATTTATTTCTGACCCCATAAGGTATGTATTCTGACTTCTTATGATAGCATCCGTCCGTGCTTGTGTTGAAATCAAGTTTACCAAGTCAATTTTGTATATCTTTTGAAACAATGATGTAACTCCAATCAAAAGAACAAATATACAGGGCGATATAGAATAAAAAATTAGAAAAAATATCAAGTGAAGAAATCGACGCTCGTCCATATTTCCCGAGGTACGGACCACTGATCTTTTCAAATTTATTAAAATATCAATATTATTTAAAAGCTTCTAAAGAGATCTTTAAGGAAATACTAAATATTTTTAAAAAGCTTAACCCATTAAGAGCCGATGGCATTTTCATGTAAAATTATATATATGTAGTACTTAAAATTTTTTTTCTTATTTTTTAATTCTCTTTCACTCCAATATTTGCTTTTTTGACTGGGGTTGGTAAAGGGTATATAAGATTCGGCATGGCCGAATATAACGCTTTTACTTGTTCAAAAATAACTTAAATGAAAATAGTTTCCATAAAAATTGTTAAAGTTTTTTTTACTTTATGACATACATGTGTACGTATTCAATAATTAATAACAATGCGATACTTTTTGACCCGAAAAAAAATTTAACTTCGATGAATCCTTTTCGAACTATTAGGGGGAGTCCCCTGAGTGCGAAAGCACATTTGGAAGTTTTAGATTGACTCCAATTTTTGAGTAATCGATATATATCCATTTTTCATGGATATAGGTAAGTCTGCGCTATTTAAAAAAAATTTTTATTCCACTGTATTAGTTTATTTTGCCTTCTTAACTTCCTTTTACGAAATGTTTTGACTTTTATTCAAAACTTCACGTAATTTAAGCCTTTAACGTCGATTTTTGGCCATCTTTCATTTCATTTTAGCCATCTTAAAAAGTTTTTCCTAGCATAGGCTTCAAGTTAAGCTTCAAATTCAAGATATTGGATTTCTATTTATTTGTTTCGTTTTTTCTTAAGTTAATTAATTAAAATTAAACAACTTTAATAAAATATCTTTGTACAAGAAAGTTAATATTTATTTGTTAAAATTAAATCATGACACAAAATTGTTGAAGTGTATACAAAAACCAAATACTCAAGCCACTTAAAAGTAACCGTAACATATCATGCTAATCTTCATCGTCCAACTCTGATTGCAGATGAGATGCATTGATCCAATCCAAAAATCCAATATTTTGATTTCGGAGCAAATGCTGGGAAAATCTTTATCAGATGGTTAAAAAAAACCTAAAATAAGGTCAAAAATCATTACTTTTGATCGACATTAATGGTTTAAATTACGTGAAATTTTTAATAGCGCAGACTTACCTTTATCCATTAAAAAGGAATATATACCGATTTCTCAAACACTGGAGCCGATTTGACACTTCCAAATGTACTTTCGTACTCAGGGGACTCCCCCTAATAATTCGAAAAGGACTCATCGAAGTTCATTTTTTCGACTAACACAGTGTAATTAATAACTGTATTGATGACAAGCTACTTATGATAAATAATTTTTATCCTTTCCGGCAGCTGTGCATCATAACTCAGATGAAGCTGTTGATATATATGTACAATGAATGCTAAAAGAACTGATGCATTTATATTGGATATACATACGTAACAGCTGCCTACTTTATTTAGCCCTGAAATATGCAGTTACAAGTAGTGTTGCATTTCTAGCCAAAACAGTAATTGCAGTTATAAATATAATAAGAAAACTTTAAGAAATAATTACAACTAAGATAAACAAGATTAAGTACATATAATCAAAATTTATGCTATAATAAACTAAAAGAAAAATATAAAATAACTACTTTTTTATTTTTAACAGTCGAAAATCACTTAACGCCATCTGTTAGTTACTTTTATCTCGCATACAAAAACGACCTTTATAAAATTCTTAATGTCACTTTTCAGTGGAAATGTTTTAAACGAATTTACTGTCAACAAGACCTTTATAACTTTTTATACTTTTATATTGATAAGATGTTATTTTCTTTTAGGTAACTTTTTCGTGAAAGTGTTGTTGCTAATATTTATATCATAAAATATAACAAAAGTGAAGCTAAACAATTTTAAACCTGTCATCTTGCAAGAGTCATGAAAATAGTATCACTCAGTATTAGTCAGAATCACTTTTTCGTACAATTGATCCATTTTAATAGCTGTCGTAGCAACAACGTATGTGCATCTTTTAAAAAGTCTATTTTAGGTAATATGAAGATATTTAAGAGTTTGTATAAGAATAGCTTTATTAAAAAATGTCGTTTGTTTAAGAAACATTTTCCAGTACATGTTTAGTAGACATTGTTAACGTAATGAAGACATTGTCACCTTATTCACCTTAGCGAATATTTCATATTTCATTATTAAGTTGTCAGTAAGAAATTTTTACTGAATTCTCGTATGTAATAACACATAAATAAATAATTAAAAAACGACTTAAAGTGAATTTTTCTACTACGAAATACTGCGTTAAGGAGACATAATATATAAATACGCTGATTAATCTTAATGACATTGTCTGTTAGGACTCACAAATAACTGATTACTTTCGGTCATATATGATTATTTTAACATTTAGTTTGAAAACTTATATATGACACCAAAAGAAAGTCAGCATGTGTCATCGTTAATTTAACACAGTCACCGCACAGTGGTTTGAAAATGATGTGTTTTGGACAAAATTCGGTAATTCATGAACCACTCATTGTACCTTAATGAAATTTTGCTAAGGCAAAGCAGAGGTATTTCTCAGTGAATCTACGAACGGTCGACCTAGAGTTAAGGGGGGCTTCTGGGTAGGCCACCGAAGTTGGATACCTCGGACATTTAATTTTTTGAAATTGTCATAATTGTCACTCATTTTTAACTTAAATGTTAAGATTTTTAAAATTTAGTTAGCTCTGAAAATATGTATCTATTAAAAATTTGCTTTTATTTGAATGAAAATTTGCTTAAAATTTAGTTTTTTATAATTTTCGCCGACCTTAACTTAGTATTTTTGGAGCAGTGCGCTTATTAATTATCGGATTATTACTTTAAGACATTTGCTTTTTTAATAAAATTTAGAATAAACAGTGCTATTCGTTGAAAAGTTACAGGCCTTTGAATTGAGAAAAAATAAAAAATACCGTTTTTAAGAATTTTCCCCAAAAAGATGTTGCTTATGTAATTTAAATTTACTTCGGTTCTAGCAAAATTTTCAAAGCATTTTAAAGACAATTTATGCGAATAAAAGAAAACTTAGGTTATAACAGTTCTCCCTCAAGCTATTTCTTAACATAGCCAATTTTGAAACAAACCACTGACTAAATAAAGGTAAACGGGCTTTTAAGTCTCTAATTGTTGATTACATACTCCAAAAAGGATTTCACAGTCCCGTGATTAATAAGGGCAGGGTAGCCTCTTTTGAAAGAAAAAAAATTTTTGGGACATTGTTTCCCCGTTCAATAAATTTATATGTTAGAACCAAGAAAAATCTTATTTCATCTTTTGATTAAAAACTTTAATATCTATATAGTTTTAAAATTTTGATTGTGACAATTTTATTCCCATTTTTAATTAAAAAACACCTTGACATTATTTTTTAAGTTTTTGAGGTAAATGTCATTTAATATATTAAGCGTGAAAAAACATAATATTCTTCTGTATTTAAGCCATAGGAGCTTCCTTGCCTCCTTATGATATTTTTCTCATTTTCATCTAAAAATTAAAATGTCTATAAACAGTTTTTTAGGTGTTTTCAGGCAAAAGTAGGTAGGCCAAACAATTTAATTTTTACCTATGATTAAGTATAAGTATTTTCCCATTTTTTTATTATATTTTGTTTTCTTTTATTTCTTTAAAACATCCGTCCACAGTTAATAAGTCGAGAACTTCTGCTCTTTTCATTAGGTAAAAAATTGTTATTCCATTTTTTTTTTCGAAAACAAATTGATGGAACCAGTAGAAAAGATAAAATAATTTATTAGATCCTGGTTTTGAGCTAGTCTCGAACATTTTCTTGTACTAAATAATTAAGCATGTCTAAAATCCAAATTTCTTGCTTCCAGTGCCATTTTTGTTCACCTGTCGGAAGAGGATTGGACCCTTTTATTTTACGACCATGGTAAATTTTTTTTGTGCACTGTTGGCGTGAGTCCTATCGATTTATATAAAGAATTTAGAAGCTCTAAAGTATCTATGGCATAAATTTCAAGTTTAGTGTATTTATATAATGTACGTGAAATCTTTTAAGAAGTTCCTCGCTTATTCCAGTAATTTTAGAGGTTATTTAATAATTTTGGGATAATTCCCTGGTCGTATGTTTCTCATTTGTGGAGCCATGGCCAACAGGTGCCTTGTTTACTACCAAACCGAACAAACCCTGGGCCTATTGCTTAATTAAAAAAAACACTTTGTTTCTTTTCCAGCAAGAAATTTATATAATTTATATTTAACCAATTTTTAAAACACGACGAACTTTCTTACGTATGATGCGCTTTTTTTAACTTTTTTAAAATGAACTACAAATTAAACAAGTAGGAGTGCTATATTCTATTGATATATAAGCGTGAAAGGCAAGGCTTTTAGTAATCTGAACGCTCGCTGAAAGAAATATCTGAAGATATATGGTTTTCAGCTTGACTTGTACAATTATAATATAAACAAGTAAGAGTGCTATATTCGGCTATACCGAATCTTATATACCCTTGACTATCTATGTTAACATAGTTTAGTGAAATAACAGAGAATTTTACGAATTTTACATAAAAGTGACATCGGCTCTTAATGGGTTAAGCATTTTTTTTTTAATTTTTAGTATTTCCTTAAAGATCTCTTCAAAAGTTTTAAAATGTTATCCATACTGAAATCTTAACAAATTTGAAAAAATTCAGAGCCCCGTAACTTTGAAAGTATGGCCGAGCGCCAATTTTTTCACTTGAAGGTTTTTTTTATTATTTTTTAATCCTCTATCGCCCCATGCATATTTTTTTGGATTGGAGTTACTAAATTTTTCCAAATGTACTGATAATCCTGATTTCCAATAGCACCTCTTTCGACACTATGTCTGATCAATTGACGCATTTATTTTTTGTGAAATCAAGGTTGTCTCGGCAAACTAGATTTCGACTTGGCTATGCATAAGGATTCAGAATAATATACTTTATGGGGTCGAAAATGGATATTGTAGAAATTACACACGGAATGACAAATTTATATATACCCTTTTTCCACTTTTTAAGTGAATATGGGGTTTTTTAGAAAACTTTTAAATTGTTGATAGTGGTAAGTTATTTTTTGTGCATTTTCGGTTTTAAATGAAATATAAAATTTTTAATTGCAATCACAGTTCTTTGCAAAAAATAAAATATTTGGTGAATATATAAATGTTTTTTTTTCGAATAAGGGTTTTCAGAAAAATTCTTAAATTGTTTATTATTTCGGTTTTAAATGGAATTTCAAATTTTTTATTGGAAGTAGAATTTTTTGCAAAAATTCAAATTTTTGGTGAAATTTTCGTGAAGTAAACAATCATAAGCATTTATACAAGGAAAATAATTTTGAGATTTTTTAATTTTAAAAAAGTTTTTTTTCTTATTCTATCATATAAAATACATTAAAACTGTGATCAGAAAATATCGGTTTTAAGGCTCTAGGACTTACAGTTTACGAGATAATTGTGTTTTAAAGATTTCAATATTAAAAACCACCTTTTTAGGTTCAAAAAAAGTTTTTTTTATTTTTTTCTTTTTCTGTCATAAAAAATGCATAAAATATATTAAAACTGTGATTTTGGTAAAATGTTAATCGTCTAATGAAATTTTAATTTTTTGGTAATCTTTGATATTGCACAATGAAGATATTTGTGGTGAAGTTAAGTTGCGTCTGCTTTGCACTCTCCTTCATTAAATAATCTATTGATAAATAAGCGCGAAATGCAAGACTCTTAGTAAGCTGAAAGATCGCTAAAAGGAATATTCTGAAGATGTCAGATATTTGGTTTTCAGCCTCACTTGTACAATTATAATATAAACAAATAAGAGTGCTATATTCGGCTATGCCGAATCTTTTATACCCTTCACTTTCTATGTAAATATAGTTTAGTGAAGCAAATATTTCAACACTAACACGGACATCGCTCAATCGACTTCGCTATGCATAAGAAGTCAAAATATATATATATACTTTGTGAGGTCGGAGATTGATATTGTAGAAATTACACACGGAATGACAATCTTATATATACCATTTCTTTACTTTTGGGGAGAAGGGTATAAAAATGCAAAAATTAACAAGAACTACCAAAGGTAACACTCCATATACACAGGTAAAGCTTACTTTGCAAAGTTTGGACTTTATGTGGGAGAGAGGGAGAAAGAATGATAAGCAGTACAGACTTTGATGTACCCGCAAAGTTGCTTTGTTTTTCGTTCGTTGCTTGCACACAGTTGTATATATGTACATACATAAGCATCAAATGCAAAACGTCCAAAAATTAAGAAGGATCACACAGAAGGAAACAAAATTTTTATAAGAAAACATTGTGTGTCTGAATACAAAAGTTTAAAAGAAAATTAACAAAACTTTGTCAAAGTAAAAGTTCCCTGCATGAATGTAGTCTAAGTATTTAACCCTAGAAAACTAAACCCCGCCTTAGAGGCGCAACGTATTCTAGTTTTACGTATTTTGGTTTGATAGAGTGCAAGTAACAACACGAGCTTTCAAATCATCGCAGTAATCAATCGCGTGAGCTTGTCAGTGGACGGTAGTTGCAAAAAGTTTGTTTGTTGCGCAGATATACGATTTCGTGGTACCTGAGAGGCGAGGTTTAGTGTTAAAGGTATATTTTTGACTAAACGATAGAGACTTTTCTTTTGCTTGCAAAATTTATTTTATTTAGATATGTTCACATCTGATTCCTAAGTAGAAAAATGGTTGGAAGAGATTTCGTTAAATGGAAGCGAAGTAGAGGATAATTTAGAAAAAGATTTCGATTCAGACGACAGTCAAGTTGATCCAAATTTTCAAGTCGAATCTGAGGACGAAGTAGAAAATATACTTGAAGTTTCAGATATTGGCAATCCACAAAAAAAGGAACAGAGCAATGACTCTCTAATAATCAAGCCTTCGAAGACTGTTGAAAGAGGTAGGAACCACTATATATGGTCAACAGAACCGTCTTCTGCAAGAAAAACCTCGAACAGAACTCCAGCGAGGAATATTGTACATATTGTCCCAGGTTCAAAAAGGAATTAAGATGTATAATCAAGCCTATAGAGTTATTCAGTAAGTTTTTCACATCAAATATGTTTGAAGAAATTCTTCTTCGCACTAATGAAGACATTCAGATTAAAACAAGAACAAAAAAAACAAACTACCACTACATTATTAACTAGAATAGAAGAACTTCATACTCTTTTAGGAATTTAAGTTTAAAGTGGTGCGCTCAAAAATAACCATTTATACACCAAAGAGCTTTTTGATCCCCTGCTTTGTGGATCTCAAAACATTGCTACAATGAGAATGGAACGTTTTGTTTTTCATCTAAATTGCTTTCATTTTGATGATCGAAGTACACGAGAAGATAGAAGGAAGACGGATAAGTTTGCTCCAATTAGAAATATATGGAAGATTTTCATTCAGCAATGTAGAGATATTTTCAAACCAGGGTCATATGTGACAATCGATGAACAGCTCCTAGCATTTAGAGGTCGATGTCCTTTTCGAATGTACATTCCAAACAAACCGGCGAAGTACGGAATCAAAATTGTATTAATCTGTGACGCTAGAACCAAATATATGTTCGACGCCTCTCCATATTTGGGAAAAAATGATAACGTTGCAGTTAGTGAGCCCTTAGGTTCTTACTATTGTAAGCTTCTTACTAGAACGACATATGGAACAAACCAAAATATAACTTCAGATAACTGGTTTTCTTCTATACCATTAGCAGAACAGCTTTTAGAAGATCATTATAAACTAACCTTAATTGCAACTTTAAAAACTAACAAAAAAGAAATTCCGAAGAGTTCAAGCACAAAGCATCTCGTCTTATTGGCACATCTATGTTTGGTATCCATGACAATTTAAGTCTGGTTAGCTACAAAGCAAAGCCTCATAAAACTGTCTTTTTAATTTCAACTATGCACAATGAACCCACTGTAAACTCAGTATCGTAAAAACCTGTAATTGTTGAGTCATACAATGCAACAAAAGGTGCTGTTGACACCTACGATCAGATGTGTTGTCACGCCAGCTGCAGTCGTAAAACTAGACGTTGGCCATTATGTATGTTTTATGGAATGATAAATATGGTCGTACTAAAAAGTTATATTCTATACGTTACCAATTGTGACCAACAAAAAATAAAGCCTATGACCAGAAGGGATTTTATAAAGGATCTTAGGTAAAAGATCAATGTGTATCTACTGTCCATCGAGCAAAAAGCGTATGAGCGTCTATTATTGCGCAAAGTGCAATAAAACATATTGTATGGAGCATCGATCTTCAAATTGCTATCAATGTGATATCGGAAAGAAATCCTGAAGTAATTTTTATGTACAAACCAAAATGTAAATGATATTTTGAATATTTTTTATTTTTATGAAAACTAGTACAAATAGCTATAAGAAAAATGTGAATTTAATTTTTTTCTTTAAATTCAAAAACATTTTTCAAACTTTTTTAAAATGATCTCTTTGAAAAAGAAGTACTTGAAGTGCTGATTTTAGTTTGTATTTTAATAACTATTAAAAAAAGCTTAATGAATTATTTTTTATTTTATAATAAAAATACAAAAATTTAAATATAAACTGTTTTTTGAGAGAAAAAAAAACGTATACAAATTTGAAAAAAACTCTCATTTTTTAAAAAGTAGCCTCACAGGCGAGGTTAAGTTTAAAGCGTTTAAAAAAAGGTTTAGTTTTCTAGGGTTCTTAAGAGATATTAAATGTGTATGTACATACATACATATTTTTATTTTAAGTGATGAGGGGGTTGCGTGGGTAAATGTAAATAAAATATTTTAATTTCGTAGAGAAAAAAAATTAAGGGGATTACATTACTATAATTTCTTACAAAATTGGGGTGTCAATAGAAAAACTTCGTTTATTTCTCCATATTTCTTAAACTTAGTTGTATAAACACAGTAGCAACCATAAGGGTTGTATTATTTTAAAAATAAAAATAAGGGTGACCAGCGTAGACATCCCGGCCCCCTTGCAATAATGCAACAAGGAGAAGCGGGAGCTAGGTGATCAGAGATCATAGAAAAAACAAAAAGTATGTATAATAAAAAAAAATATGTTTTAATGAACAGCTTTACTGTTTGGCCAGGACATTAATTATAATTGTGGCGCCATTAGGTGCCGCACCAGTGTCAACCACATTACCCTTCTGGCATCGACAGTTATGAGCCTGGTTGTGGGTTGCGCTCGTATTCCCTTTCCTCTTTTTCTGCGACTTTCTTCTAATGTTTTGACTGCTGGGCTTGTCGTCGATTCTCTGTTTGTTGGTTTTGTTGTGTTTGTGTGCCTCATGGCTGCCAGCTGTTGTCCGAAAATGCAGCATGGTGTGATGCTCCTGCAGACATTCCATGCATCGTTCCCGACTTCGGCAATTTTTCGCAAAATGCGAATGAGCCAGACAATTAATACAATATCTGTATTTTCTGACCGCATTTAGTCGCCTATACGGGTTCATCTTCCGAAACACGGGCCATTTTCGGAGAGGGTGGTCTTCTCTGCACAGGCGGCAGGATGAGGTAGACTCCGTACTGCTATCGAGCGATTTAACCTCAGTACGCTCAATTGCCAAACGACGTGGGGCTTCAGACATCTAAAAGGAACGACAAACAAAAAAAAAGAAAAAAAAGAAGAAAGAAAAACGAATTAGTTCTGCTTGGGATTAGGAAGCAGTACGAGCTTAACAATAGGCCTCGTTAGAACGCCATCGGCAGTTCGAACATCGGCCACCCGTACTTTCGAATCAGAGCCAAAGTAAACTCGATTGATTCGGCCGAGCTCCACTCGTTTGGGGGTAAAGCATCATTACGAATTACTACAAAGTCGTCAACTTTAAAATCTCTTTCGGGGTATTTCCATTTGTTACGCTTGTGGAGTTCAACTAAGTACTCGTTGTTCCAACGACAAGCATATAAATGATGCAAAACTTTCAACTTTCGCCAACGATTAGTATAAGTCAAAGACTCGTTTGACAAATCTGGTTCGGGTGGTGAAAGTAATGTGCTGCCTATCAGAAAATGACCGGGGGTGAGTGGGTTTATGTCCGACGGGTTATGTCCGACGGGTTATCTGTCATTGGACACAACGGTCGCGAATTCAGACAGGACTCTATTCTGGCCAGCATAGTCGTGAATTCTTCAAACGTAAAACGTTAAGAGTTCGAAATCTTCTTTAAATGAGCCTTGAAGCTCTTTACACCAGCTTCCCAGAGGCCACCCATATGTGGAGCTCCAGGTGGTATAAAATGCCAATCAACTGACTGAAAAGCATTTTTAGCTACGAGTTGGTTCTTCAAGTCCGAAAGAAACTGCTTTTTATCCTTCTTTAACACGTTAGCTGCACCAATAAAAGCGGTTCCATTGTCCGAATAAATATGGGTCGGGCAACCTCTACGGGAGAAAAAACGGGAAAATGCAGCTAGAAAACCGTCAGTTGAATCGTCATTAGTAGCCTCGAGATGAATAGCCTTCGTGGCGAAACAAAGACCAAAACGTATCCTTTTGTTATTCGACAACCACGACTGATATATGATTTTATTTCAAAAGGACCTGCAAAATCAAGTCCTGTATGAGTAAAAGGCCGAGAAAGTGTCGTTCTCTCGGGCGGTAAAGCAGCCATCGTCTGCTGACCTAGTTTTTTTTCTATAAATTGAGCAAACTTTACAATTGTGAATAACTGTACGAACAAGGTTTTTTAATTTGGGAACCCAAAACTCTTGCCTAATCAGTCTCAGCATTAATGAAATTTCGCCATGTATTGACAACCTATGAACGTATTCTAAATACAAACGGGTAAAACGACCATTGTATGGCAACAATTTTGGAAAACGTTCTTCGTAAGTTAGGGTTGGAGATTTTGAAAGACGCCCATTAACCCTCATAAATCCTTTTGAGTCGATAAACGGGGAAAATACCAGAAGTGAACTTTTACGAGACAGGCTGGATCCTGTTTTTAAAACAGAGTATTCGGGAAAATGGATGATTTGACACAAACTAATTAGTCGATTTTTTACAATATTCAATTCCCTCTAACTAAGGAGCTCAGAAGAATACTGAAAGAACTGTTTATGTTTCGGATGAATCATGTTATAAAAGCGAAAAACATAAGACAGTACTCGCAACGCTCGGGGTAGATCTGAAAAACGGCATAAAATTTCCTCAGATACAATTGTTTGAGTAACATGTACGTGAACTGCCCGAGTCTCAAGTTGGGTAAATAATTTAACTAACGTATTAGGCCATTCTGATTGGCGGCGATTTAACCAAGGGGGCCCTTTCCACCAAATATCACAATTGGCCAATTCCTTAGCGCTAATACCACGACTAGCTATATCAGCAGGGTTATCATGAGAATCAACATGACTTCAGTTGTCATTACCAATTTTGTCCAAAATAAACGAAACTCGATTTGGTACAAAAGTTGGCCAATGGCACGGGGGTTTTTTAAGCCAGGACAAAACAATGGTCGAATCTGTCCAGTAAAAGGCTTCCGACATGGTAAGGTTCAGCTCCTTGCGAAGTGAATGTACCATCTTTGCCAGTAGAGTTTCACCACAGAGCTCCAAACGGGGTAAAGTTTGCACTTTAATCGGCGCAACCTTTGTTTTAGCAGCGAGCAAATTGGTGAACAGCTCACCTGACGGGGTTCGGACTCGAATATATAGAGTGGCGGCATATGCTTTCTCAGAAGCATCACAAAAGGCATGAAGTTGTACTTCATGCTGAGGGTTAAAATTAACCCAACGGGGGTTATTGATGCTTTCAATAGACGGGTAACCATCGACAAATGCGCGCTATCTTTGTAACGTCATGGGTTTCAAACATTCGTCCCAATCCGTCCTGTCTTTCCAAATTTGTTGCATGATAATTTTTGCAACGACTACCTTAGGGGCAAGCCATCCAACGGGGTCAAATAGCTTAGCTATTTGAGACAAGACAGCACGTTTTGTGACGATAGAGCAATCGGGCATCAGAGCTGGCTTGAAGAAAAATGCATCAATGCTCGCATTCCAACGTAAACCCAACGTTTTAGTGTTACTGGCATCTGACAACTTCAAAAATTCGGAATCTAATAGATGTTCGGGGGGTAAGTTTGCAAGAAGACTCTCATGGTTGGCGGTCCACTTTCGAAGTGAAAAGCCGGCAGATCTCAAGACATGCGTCAATTCATTGCGATCACGAACTGCTTCTTTTATCGTATGTGAACCAGCAAGAACATCGTCAACATACATTTGAGTACGCAAAAGTTCTGAAACTTTAGGGTAAAGTCGTTCGCAGTCATCAGCTAACTGATGCAAAGTTCGTATTGCTAAATATGGGGCACAGTTAACTCCAAAAGTAACTGTTCTTAATTCGAAGTCCTCCACTTCGTTATTGGGGTCAGCGCGGTATACAATCCTCTGAAATGACGCTTGATCTGGCCTGATCAATATTTGCCTATACATTTTTTCAATGTCAGCATTGAACACGAATTAAAATAGCCGCCATTGAAGAATTAAAATAGTCAAATCAGACTGCAAGGTAGGTCCAGTATGCAACAGGTGGTTCAAACTAAGTCCATTGGATGATGGATTTGACGCGTTAAAAACTGCACGAAGTTTTGTAGTTACACTATCAGGTTTCAAGACGGCATGATGCGGCAAATAATAGTTACTATTCGCACTATAACCCAAGTCTGGAGTAACCTTGACCATATGACCTAGAGTAAGATACTCACACACAACCTGATCATAGAGGGTTTTAACCTCTTTAGTTCCTAATAATCTCGACTCATTTTTCAGAAATTGTGACAAAGCTGACTTTCGGGAGAGACCAAGCTTCAATTTATCAGGAAAATCAGACTTAAAGGGTCCCGAAACGACATAACGTCCGTCTTCATTCCTGTAGGTGGTTTTACGATACAAATTCTGACAAAAAACGTCATCAGAAGACAACGTTTTGATTTTTGGAACTTCTTCTACTTCCCAGAATCGAGCAATTTTTTCATTTAAATCCAAATGATTAAAAATGAAACTATAGATTTCATGGGTTGCGTGTGCGGGACCTTTCCTGTCAGAATCCAACCAAAAACTGTATTCTGGGCTATTAAGTTCCCACTAGGATGTTTCTGAACCTCTGTGAGCATAATCTCAGAATATATGTCTGCACCGATAAGCAAATCCATGTGAGAACACTTAAAATCCGTAAGGGGTATTTCGGGTATATTAAAATCAACAAAATTCGCCAACGCACATATAGGCAAACGTCCAGTAAGCTTCATAACAACATAAGCTTCTGTTTTCAATTCAAATTTGGGATCTATTGAAGATCCGAGTGAAATAAAGCAGATTTTAGACGATTTTCCTGCCATAGCACCATTGAGGCCTTCAATTGTGGCAGAGGGGGCAGAGAATGTGGGAAGTGCTAACTTTCTCTGAAGCTTGCGTGAAATAAACGTGGCTTGCGACGCAGGGTGAATCAAAGCTCTGGCTGAACACCTTACGTTAATAAACAAAATGTCAACTATTTTGGTTCCTAACACAACTGTAGAGTATGGGGTGGACTGTAATCGGGTAGCAAGGGTTTGAAGAGAACGTGCAGCGGCAGATGTTGATGGTCTCTCATCATTATCAGCTCTATTTACCGAGGTGTTAGGAGTTTTGTTCGAACGTGGATGCAAGGGTTCAGGGTTAGATACATTGGTGTCGGATCTTTGCTGTATTTGACCGGAAGATTCCGAACGATGAAGCAACGAATGGTGTTTTTGTTTGCATATATAACACACATTAGAACTTTGACATCTTCTAAACTCATGTGAGGTTGCCAGACAATTTGTACAACACTTATGCTTCCTAATGATGGCTAAACGTTCACTAGCAGACATCCTAAGGAAAATAGAGCATAATCGTACAGGGTGGTTTTCTGTACAAAGCAAACATTTTCTAGGGGGTATATTCGGGGTAATAGTGGTACCAAAGTTCTAATATTTCCGTACCTCCTGAGGCTTTTTCGGGTTGTGACTAACTATTTTAGTCGTGTTATGGGCGCCAAATATGTCAGACACGGATTCTAAAGTCCTGTATCTAGCCGTCAGAAAATCATCCATACTACTCCACTTCGGCAAATCGGAGCTTGGTCCCTGGGACTGTTTCCAAAGTACGAGTGTGACTTCAGGCAATCGAGTGGAACAAATAAATACAAATATTATGTCCCAGTTTTTAGTTTCAATGCCCAATACAGACAAATTCGTTATACAATCGTTAATGGTCCTTTGTAAACGTTTAATTGAGGGGCCAGATTCCTTTTCTATTGTCTGCAGGTTGAGAAGGGTTTTCAGTTGAGCATTGACCAAAACTCGTTTATTCTCGTAACGATCCACAAGGTTCTGCCAAGCCATATCGAAGCCCTCATTTGTTATAGGACACGTACGAATTATGTCGCGAGCTTCGCCTTCAGTCTTATGCAATAGATAATACATTTTCTGAATGTTGCTCACGTGCGAGTTATTCCTGTAAAGGGCCGAAAACATATCCCTGAAAGTTGGCCAAGACGAATAATCGCCAGAAAATATTTCGGTGTCACAAGGTGGAAGATGTATCGGAGGGGTGTTAGATAAAGCAGAGGCCTTATCTTTAAAAGCGTCAACAAGAGTATCTATTGTCGAAACACACTGATAATAGGTGGTGTAGGCAGTCGTATATTTTAACTTAACCTCCTTCAAAGAGACTTTTGACTCGTCAGTATTTTGCAAAATATCGTCATAAGTATCACGAAACATTTCCCATAAGCGCGATAATTCTTGTCGGTGGGTATTCAAGGAATGAACCGTGTGCTGATTTTCCGGGATAGATTTGAAAAAGCTTTCGAAATCAGCCAAGCGACTGTAATTCAGCTTTAATGTTGTCATATTTACTGAACGGGTCTTTAGAAAAGCAATAAATATACTCTTAACTGCACAAATAGTTTTCTTAAAAGGACAGCAAAAAATCGACAAGATTCAAAATTATTTGAAAATTCAAAATTCGAGGCGAAAAAACGATCAACAAAATAAATTTGCAACAATTTTATCAATTACAATATAATAACAAGTAATAAAATTTTCGAAGCAAACTCGTTATTAATTATTATTATAAACAGTGGTTTAAGCACCAAAAAAACGTCTCAAAGGTAATGATTTTGAGTAAAAATAAGAATTTAATATTATTTTAATTCCAAGAAATCAAATTAAAACTCTATTTACTAATGTTGAATACTTTAGTACCAAAATGTACAACTGTGGCGAATTCGCCGTATACTAAGTTTCGGGTTTGTTCACTTTACCGAATAAGTATAAAACGAAATGAAATAAACAAACTATCAAAAAACAACAACAACACGTTTGTTTAATCTAATTTCAACCACTTTTTTATTAAATTTACAAGAACTACAAATTTATTTGTACGTACCTTGTACTCAAAGGGTATAAATTTAATTACTCAAAGGGTCCAATATGGAGGGTGCGGGCTTTCTGAAACGAAAGACTCAATTAAAATATTTTATTTAATACGTCGGATCCGGTTCGAATGGACCAAATGATGAGGGGGTTGCGTGGGTAAATGTAAATAAAATATTTTAATTTCGTACAGAAAAAAATAAGGGGATTAGATTACTATAATTTCTTACAAAATTGGGGTGTCAATAGAATAACGTACCTTGGGGTTTGTGTCCTGTTTTTATAATAATAAACTTCGTTTATTTTTCCATATTTCTTAAACTTAGTTGTATAAACACAGTAGCAACCATAAGGGTTGTATTATTTTAAAAATAAAAATAAGGGTGACCAGCGTAGACATTAAGTAATAAAATTTTTTACAAAAAACTATTTGTGTAACAGGTAGAGAAGCAATTAAATAGAGCATAAGCAAAGTCTATAAATATATAAAGATGTTACACTGCCATACATTGTACAGCCAGTGCATAATTTGTGGATGGACGTACGGCTACCGCCACTTTCAAACTGGATTCACCCATTGTTTCCGAACAAAAAATTTGTTCCGAAACATTCTTTTTATATGTAGTGTGACGTGTTTCTCTCTCTCTCTCTCAAAAAGAAAAAGGTCAAACTACATATAAAAAAAATGTTTCGGAACAAAATTTTTGTGGTGAATCCAGCTTAAGAGTAATTTACAAAGAGAGATAATTATTCTTAGCAAATTTAATATTCTCATCCCACAAAAATTCATTTGTATATGAGTGCATACGAGTATGCATGTGTTTACATTATAAAATAAACAACGTGTGTGTATTTGCAGGGTAACAATATGTGTTTTATTGTTGTACAAAAGCTTTTATTATCTAAATATAATTACTAGGTACATTTATATATTAAATATTATAAATAAATGTTAATATTTGTTTTAATAAATTTAAACATTTATAACTTTTATCATTATTCTAAGATGGATTAGCTGCAAATAATTTTTAGATTCGTTCACATTAATGGAAAATCCGAAAAAATGCACACAGATTTCCATTTATACATTGTGCGCTTACAAACTCTTCAAAGAAAAATATTAGTTAAGGATCTCAGTTATAGTGAACTACACTCAGTGCTTAAAAATAATAGAAAATAAAATTGTAGCGCAACGCCCAACAAAACGCTTAAATAAACTTAATAAATTCATAATAAACGCAATTAGTGTAGCAAGAGTTAAACTTAATAGCGACAACAAAAAGAAATTATCGTCTTTATCAGGCAGTAAATGTTGTTTACCGCATTTTGGCAAATCGAAAAAAAGTGTACCAAATTTAAAAATCTTTCGTTTTTCATACTCTGATACCATATTGCTTAAAGCGTGGTTAAAAAAATTTAGCTTTGACGAATATGTTTTAGAAAGATGCACATTATATTTATACGTAAGCACTTTTCATCAGACTGTATTGGACTTAACCGATAAAAACGAGACTACAGGTTCAGAAAGAGAAAACTATTTTGAAAGTGAGAATGTTAACTTATCTCTCCGCCACGTAAGCGTATGATATCAGAATCACCATCATTTTGCAAAAACTGTCATAAAAGCTGTAAAAATGAGGATTTTTATCGAAAAAAGTATTTTAAAATGCTTAAAAACTTAAAGCTATGACGAAAGAAAAACACAGTTTAAAGATGAAAAACGAAACTCTACAAAGAAGGGTAAAAACTCTAGAAAAGAAAGTGACGAACACAAAATCTATAGTAGCTGATGTTGAGAATTTAAATAGTAATCAAAACGAAAAAACTTTCTATAAAATGCTCATAAAACAAAATATAGGAAAAAATGCTCTTTGGGAAGATCATCAGATAAAATTTGCTCAAAGCATTTATTATAGATCTATTTCCACATACTTGTTTTTAAAAAATATACTGAAATTAAGCCTTTCTTATCTAAGTAGATGGAGCATTATTAGGAATTTGCAGCCATCAACAATTTATGCATATATAATGCGCTCACTGCAACAGTCCGAAAGATGCAACCTCTTGAGAGAGAATGCATCTTAATTTTTACGAAGTATCTATGCGAAGAAATTTGACGTATAATAATTGTGCAGATATTATAGATGGAGTTGTCGATCTTTGATATGAACGAGTAAATGAAATGGGTTCCCAAGTATGCGTTTTTATGATAAGAGGTGTTGTAAAGAATTGACAGTTCGTTTTAAATTATATGTTAGTCCCAATTCGCACGATGCAAGAAAATAAGACTGCTTATTTTCATTTTCTTCTTTGAACTTTCATTGACGTTCGCACAGTACAAGTCTTATTGCTTAAATTGTTCAGATTTTTGCATGAATGTACACACACATATGTGTTTTTTGACAACACGAGTATGGAAGCAAAGCGAATTGCAAGTACAAGCAAGTCTGTACTCATTTTATTTTACCTCACCCCGTTGCCTACAACCTAATCAGCTCAGCTTAAATACTTGCATCGTGCGAATTGGGACTTACTGCTACATCTATGAAAGGAGATATACTTAAAAAACTTGTTATATCAAATTTGGATATAACGGAAATAGGATTGAATTTGCGTGGACTAACGTGTGACCAAGGGCCAACAAAAATGATGCGAGATGTTGGGCAGATCTAGCGAAAAACAACATGGTTCGATGTTGTGAGAGCAATTTTCGAGTTAGATTATAGAAAACAGAAAAATGACAAAATTTCTGTTTTCCATAATAATTTTCAAAAGATGCGTGTTGGCATGGCTGTCCAAACTCTGAGCAATTCAGTTGCTGCTGCATTCCAATCTGTTAATGAATCAGTTTACACGAAGTTCTTCAGCAGTAGCCACTTTAACTTGTGCATTTAGAAAAAAGCTCGACAGTTACTATGATTGTTTGAACAGCATGCATTTTAATGATTCCAAACCTCTGAAACGTGGCTTAAAGTTTAATAATACAACTTGGCAAGTACTTCAAGAGCTGGACACCTTCATGAAACAAGTTAAATATGAAGGTAATAAAATATATTCAATCGACGGGTTAGTTTAAACCACGAAGGCTATCTTATCTTTATAAGCCGAACTTTTTGAAGAAAATTCTAATTTACTGAGCATTTTAACGAGCCATTTTATACAAGATCCGTTAGAAAACAGTTTTCATTTATACGTGCCAAAGGAGGACACTGCAAAAATCCCTTACTTAATGAATTTAACATCGCAGTAGCTACGCTGTTATCCTTAAAAATAACTCAGTTTAACTCCTCTTCAAAATGTACAAACGACGATGCGATATTTTCACCCATTCAGTTTTAAACAATTTTAGAAGATACTCAAAGGACTGGCAGTATATCCGAAAGTACTCACACCCCTGAAATATGTAAATGTCGCAGATATATACGATGAAAATGAAGAATATTTTAATTAAGATGCCTATTGTTTTACACCCAGCAATTTGCCAATAGAATTAATATCAAGTCGATATTTTGTTGGATACATAGCACAACGAATATCTTGCCATATCTTCCATACGACAAATTATATCGTATCCTTCAGAAATGTTTGTTCATGCAAAAAATTATGAAAAAGAATCAGACTTTGGAAGTTTATGTGCCCCATCCGACTTATTTTTTGAAGTTTGTAAAATTCATATAAAAGTCTTCGAAAAAATTTTTCAAGGACAAATCGATGAAAAACATAAAAAAATTATTGTTGAACAGAATAATGTGTTTGAGGAGAATAATGTGTGTAAATAAAAACAGGATAAATGCTAAATTTACTAGAACTGAAACTGAAATATTTTAAAAAGGGAATTTTATTTCCTTACCCTACAATAACACAATAGATAAAATGTTCCTTTAAATAAATCAATTTTATAAAAAATAGAAAGAAGTGCTTGAGCCCCTAATTCCCGCACTGTAATAAATATGCAAAAGCTAATGGAAACCTTTTAAGTTTAAGATATTGTTAACAACTTTTTATCCCTTTTCAAGTAGGTAGATTAATTTTTTATTGTTGTTGTAACATATTAATTACGCTAAGGCTTCTTAAAAACGGACACAGGACATACGAAATTTTATACGTAGAACAGCAAATTGTCCAAAAAATTCCTGGAATTTTTGAGAGTTACATATATATTTAAATTAAAAGTTGTGTACATATATGTACATTGGAAATATTTTGTATATGGTATGAATATATATGTACATTAGTATAATAAACTTAACAAAAACTTTAATAATGAATATATACAAACAAGTCCCTTATTTTATTACCGTTGTTATAAACATATTAAATATTTACAAGAATTAATATTGAAAAAAATTACATATTTAAATACATAATTAGTTCGGCACGATTATTAAAAAAATACACCAATAAAAAATTACATTTACCCTACAATAACGAAAACAGTCACATATGTTATGTTTTTAAGTAAATCTTAGGAGCAATTTCGGTGTGTGTTGTTTGTGTGTGATTATGAGGAAATGTTAGTATTTCTAAAAGCCCATTTAGCCAACCGTTGAAATCGTAGATGTAACGTAAATGTAAATGTAACGTAAATGTAAATGTTTGATCGCTTATAGAATGCTTAAAGTCAAATAAGATAAAAATATTCAACAGATAAAAACACAGTGTATATTTATTTTAAGGTGCTCTTAAAAAAAATACAATATAATGGAGATTTGTTTGTGAATATGAATTTCTTACGCTTGTGCAAACTTTTTTTAAGCAATAAAAATAAACATACACGCCGGGTTAGAAGGGGGGGGGGGTGTTCGACCCATAAACAGAGACTATATTGTTTCGGGTTACAACAAAAAAGTTTTCCGAACCATTAAAAAGTGTGACGAAGAACAGTTTCTTGCTCACACGCGTATATGCCCTGATTTGTTTGATCTTCTGCTATCCATGGTTCGTGATGAACTTAGTAAACCGAGACAACGAATTGGCCCAGAAGAGAGACTTGCTATAACATTGCTGTAAGTAAAATTTGTGTACACACATGGATACAAGTACATGCATATATTATCGAATTAAGGTATTTGGGACATGGATGCTCTTTGCAGTCTATAGCTTGGAGCACCAGCTTGGAAAATCAACAATCAGAGCTATAGTCTTAGAAAAATGTGATGTGCTGTGGTATTTATTTTCACCAATATACTTATCTGAGCCGACAACATCCCAATATGAGGACATTGAAACAGATTTCAATATTTTGTGAAATATGCCCCACTCTGTGGGTGCTGTAGATGGCAAGCATATAGCTATAAAGTGTCCGGCAAATTCAGAATCCATGTTTTACAATTATAAAAAATATTTCAGTGTAAAACTAATGGGAGTATGTGATTCAAAATATACTTTCACATCAGTCAGTAAGTAAATATATCTACTTGATTTCGGTTGCTGTAATATTAACAAAAGTAATTTATTATATCGTTAACAGGAATATTTCGTGTATCACCATTTGCAGAATCGGTTATTTCTGGTAAAGTAGCACTCCCACCATTAAATTCGGCCTGTGAAGATTTATTTTCACATTATTTTGTAGGGGACGTGGCTTTTCCATTGCGGTGCAATTTAATGCGTACCTATCCAGGATTAAATCTGGATGCCACCAAAGGGTTTTTAACTACAGGCTTTCACGAGCCCGACGTGTAATTGAAAATTGCTTTGGAATACTGTGCGCACGTTGGAGAATCCTTTTACAACGATTGAAATGTCGCCGGACAATATTGATACTATTGTATTGGATTCCACAGTACTTCATAATTTCATCAATTTGAATGACGCATAAAAAATAATATTGTCCAGCAAATTTTGTGGATCAGGAGGCAGAAGATGGCATCCTCCAAGAAGGAGAGTGGAGAAATCAACTTCGTATGAGCGGTGAAAAGTCTATGCGATCAATTTGCATTCATGCGCGAAGATCTAACCAAACAGCAATCAATTTGGCTGATCAGTTTTGTAATGAAAGTGCTATTTCATCACAATATTAGTTATAAATTAAATTCAATTTTCTATATGTGTATTACACATATACTTACATACACATGTATGATTGTTTATTTTAATTAATTTATGTTTATTATTTGCTATCACACCTTTTTTTATAATCAAAAGTCAAAGCTGTTTCTTTGTGTTTGTGTCTCAGCAGTCTATATGCCGACATTTTATAGGAGCTAGTTAAAGATTTCTCTTTTTAGATTTAAAAAAAATAATTTATTAAGCGGCTATGCGCTTTCTTTATTTATTCCTTTAAAAAATGAATCTAAACTACACTTATGTTTAATACTGATGTTCGATTGAGACTCGTGTTAAATTTAGACTGCCCTCATGTCTAAAAATAATCTTTTTATATAATGTTTAGTTTTAGTACCTGTTTGCTTAAACTAGGGTTAGTTATGAAAATGTACATTCTTTATCTTATTTTTAATAACATACCCTTTTCTTGGGTTGTTTGTTTGAAAATTGTGTTTACTAAAAATGTGTTTGATATTTCCTTATCTCTAGAATATGTTTACATTTGATATTTCCCTGAAATGAATGTCTTTGTCCTAAAGTGTTTGTATCTTTATTTCGATTACAATTTAGCATGTTATTACAAATAACCTTGGTTTTGTTTTATTACAAATAATCTTTGTTTTATTACAGCTAATGTTTGTGTCTTAAAGTATGTTTTGTATCTTTGTTTTAGTTTAACATGCTTGATCTTGCTTGAGCTTAAATTATGTTTGTATTTTTGTTTTAACAACCTTGAAGTTGTAGTGTTCTTTAACTCTCCCCTTCCTAAATTAAATCGTCCCGATTTAAACTGTATTAGCCTGTAGCTTTACTAGCTCATTTCTATAAAGAACTTTAAAATTTTCGTCTGCTTTGCGTTGTCTGTATATTATACAATATTTGGATATTTTTATAGCTGTGTATAGACAACTAATAATTCCAGTTGTAATTATTATTAAGTAAATAAATGACCCAAAGGGGTGATTTTCTACAGGTATATAAAATTTCTTTAATGAGTCTAAGTTATTAAATGCATATTCTGTGTCTGTATATAAAATTTTCATTATCTCAAAGCTTTCACTATGTTTAGTGTGTATTGCTTCTAGCAATATGTACTTCGTCCGTGAATTCTACTTATGTTATTTCTGTTGTCGTATGGTTATTTACAGTGTGAGTTCTGTCTAATAATATAAATCCTTCGTCAATTTGTAATAGCGGTTGATTGTACTCTTGAATAATTGAACATTTAGCGCTCTGATTTTCTAGTAATGGTATGATACAGTTGCCGTCCGTGTTATTGTTTCGTTTGCAAATATATTTTCCCAAATTATTTTTACACTTTGTGATCCTAACATAGTCCTTCCCGCATCTTGCTATTTCCTGGTCAGTAACAATTTTTCCGTGTCTAAAACAAATTGGAGTTACCTTAAAATAGTCACATTGGTTAGTTAGTACCGGGTATTTGTATATGGTGATTATCAGTTCATAAGTTCTAGCGATGTGTATGGCTGCGTATTCCATTATGTTAATAATTGGGGTTCTTGTTAATTCATGCGTAATCACTTCCCCCAAATCCTCCATGTCCAAAGCTTTCGATAAGAATTCATTGTTTTTTGCTGCATTAATAGTTCGTATTATTAATAAAATTTGGTCATGCACATGTTCTAAGATTATATGGTTTTTTATATTTTTCCGAATGATTGTATTAAGAATTTTTTCGAATCTAGAGTTTACTAATTTTTGTTTTGTATTATTTTCAATTAGTGTGTTAATGGCTTTCTCTATTTTTATAACATCATCGTGATCCGGGATACCCGTAATAAATTTCAAAGCGGAACCTAAAAAATTTATTCCTCTTCTCTGAATATTATGCTCTGTTAGCTGTTTTGTAAGAATTTCAATTTTTTCAATCCAAATTTGTTCTTCTACATCAGGCTTGTAATTACCACTAAGCACTTGCCTGTACGGCGAGAATATTTTTGTTAAGTTGCCTACATGAAATAAATAAGAATAATTGTCGAATAACAATGCGCCGTCACCTCTTGTCAATACGTATTTTTTTTCCTGTTAGATTTTGTAGTTTAACGTCTGCTTGAATTATTGTTGTGGTTGTGATGACCATGATTAGTGATGTTAGGAATGTTATCCTCATTTTTTGTAAGTACATAATTTTTTATATTATTTTTATGTATGATCTGCCCTCCTTGAGTTAAGATAGTGTCCTCACGATCTTCCTGAGCTATGTGTTTTTTGTATCTGCTATCGCTCTTACTTCTGATGTTAGTTCTAGCTACCAACACTTGATCTCCTTGTTGAAATGTCCTATGCTTTGATCCTTGATTTAACCTTTGTAGTGTCTTCTGCGAAGCATTTCTTAATTTATTTTGTATATCCTCCTTAGATAATTTTATTAAATTAAAATGAATATCTTTGGGTTTATATCCTGTAACTGAATGTGTAGAGTTGTTTATTTCTTTTACCGCTAGGAACAACTCCTCCGTTGCTGATGTTTCTCTATGTATCTTAAAAATTCGGGACAGTTCCGATATTGAATTGTGTGCTCGTTCGACTTGTCCGTTTGCTTTAGACCTGTGTACTGGGGTTTGTATCTTTTTAATGTTATGTTTTATACACATTTGGTTTACATGATCGTATTCAAACATTTTTCATTATCTGTCATTAATCGTTTGCAGTTCGGAAAATTATTAATGAGAATTTCTTCTAGTTTTCTGTCCATATCAGCCTTTGAGTCGATGTCTCTGATAACTATGTATTTAGAGAATTTATCTATACCTACAAGATACTGTTTATGCTCGTTGAAATAAATGTCTATATGTATGTATTCCCCTGGATGTTCGCGAATATCCGAGTGTTGTAATGGTTCTTTTGTTGGGTTGCGTTCGTATTTACCATACAAGCATGCAATGCATTTCTTATTAAATGCCTTACAGTGTTTTCTCATGTCCGGCCAGTAATATTGTTCTAATAGTTCGTGTATATTATTTTTATAGCCTCTATGTGCTCTCTCGTGTGTTTCTTGTACTAATCGAATTTGTTCCTCTCTTTTCGTTATATCTCTTAATCTTATTGGTGTGTGTACGAATATGGTGGTATTGAATGTATTCTTTATGATTCTACCGTATTTAAATAAATCTTCAGCTGTAGCATATATGGCGGTGATTTTTTGGGGTTGAATGCACTTTTTTAGTTCGGTAATTAAATTTTTCTCGTTAGTAAATCTGATAATATGATATAATTTACTCTGAAATATTATTTGTGTATGTATTTCATCAGATACTTTATTTGGTATGAGTTCAATTTATATTCCATACGCATTAAATGGTTGTGATACAGTTTTTATTATTTGTTCACTGGAGCTATCACTTGAATGAACCGTGCCTACTGATGATGTATTTATAGCTTGTCGTGATATTGCGTCCGCCACAACATTTTGTGTACCAGGTTTATAGGTTAATTTAGCACCATAGTCTTCGATGATGGCTTTCCATCGGTTTAGCTTGGGGTTAGGATTTTTGTCTGAGATTGCGTATGTCAATGACTGATGGTCAGTAAAGATGGTCAAGTCAGCTATGCCGTATATGTAGTTACGTAATTCCTTTAATGCCCAAATTATAGCCAGTAATTCTTTTTCGTTAGTACTATAATTTTGTTCGGTGGTGCTCGGTGTACGAGATAAAAAATAAATTGGGTTCCTATTTTGACTTAGAACAGCTCCAATAGCTATGTTGGAAGCATCTGTTGTAAGTTTAAATGGTTTATTAAAGTTGGGTTGGTATAATTCCACTTGCTCTTTTAGACTATTTTTTAATTTGTTTACAGCTTCTATGGCTGATTGTTCCAGTTTAACCTCTGTATTTTTACTTTTATTTTTACCAATGTGAGCATTTTCTCCTTTTAGGTGCAAAGTTAAGAGTTTTGAAATTTGAGCATAATCTTTTACAAATCTCCTATAGTAACCAGTAAGTCCCAAAAAACCTCTGAGGTCTTTTAATGTTTTCGGTATTGGAAAATTTTCTATTGCCTTTATTTTTTCCGGGTCAGGGGTTATTTTATTATATTTTACAATATGTCCGAGATATTCTACTTCTTCCATTAAGAATTTTGATTTCTCATTGAACACTTTTAAGTTCGCCTTATTTAGGGCATTAAAAATAGTATGTATATGTTGTATGTTTTCCTCTGGCGAGGAAGAATATATAATTACGTCGTCTATGTATACGTAAGCAAATTTTCCTATAAATTCTCGTAAAATATCATCCACACATCTTTGAAAAATGGAAGGAGCGTTCTTTAAGCCGAAAGGCATACGTAAAAACTCATATTTTCCGCCATTTACATAGAAAGCAGTCTTCTCTCTATCCTTTTCTGTTATCCTAATTTGGTGGAATCCTGATTTCAAGTCGAGTGTGGTAAAGTATCTAGCTTTTCCTAGATTCTGTAAAGTTATATTTATATCTGGAATTATATATCTGTCAGTATCTGTATGTTCGTTTAGTTTTCTGAAGTCTATCACCATCCTACGTTTCGGTTTATCATTCTTATCAGTTCCTTTTTTGTGAACTGTTAACATAGGTGAATTATAAGGACTAAAGCTTTTTTGAATAATACTATCTTCTAGCAATTTTTTTATTTCTTTATTAACGAATTCTACATCATTCATATTGCCAGGGTACCGTTTTGTCCAAATTGGGTCATCTGTAGTTGTTTTAATGCTTGCCTCAATAGTTGTAGTAAAAGGTAGGGGATCTATTTTATTATTACCTATAATTAATTCTTCAATCTCTTTTCTATATTCTTCACTTCCTATGGTTAAATTTATGTATGCATTATCCTTTCTTTCCTGCAATTCAAATCTTATTTCGTTACTGTTTATTATTGCGCCTAGATTTCTTATTCCGTCCCATCCAAATATTAAGTCAAAATTATCTATCGAATCTATTTCGAAGAAATCCATGCATACTTATAATTTGTAAAGGCTTAATTTTTTCTGAATGGTAAAACTTTAAAGATTTTTTATATAATTGTGGGTTGCGCCTGTATCTATTAACACTTCAAAATTTTTTTCTCCACCTGTTTGCTTAAGCTAGAGTTAGTTATGAAAATGTACATTCTTTATCTTATTTTTATTAACATACCCTTTTTTGGGTTGTTTGTTTGTAAATTATGTTTACTAAAAATGTGTTAGATATTTTCTTATCTCTAGAATATGTTTACATTTGATATTTCCCTGAAGTGAATGTCTTTGTCCTAAAGTGTTTGTATATTTATTTCGATTACAATTTAGCATGTTATTACAAATAATCTTGGTTTTGTTTTATTACAAATAATCTTTGTTTTATAACAGCTAATGTTTGTGTCTTAAAGTATGTTTTGTATCTTTGTTTTAGTTTAACATGCTTGATCTTGCTTTAGCTTAAATTATGTTTGTATCTTTGTTTTAACAACCTTGAGGTTGTAGTGTTCCTTCACTAGCTCTGTAATCATCCTATGAAATGTCGACATATAGACTGCTGAAAAGCGAACATAAAGAAACAGCTTTGATTTTTAATTAAATAAATAAATAACAAGTTCTCATACGAGTAAAAAGAAAAACAATTGATTTTTATTAATTTACTGTAAATAAACAAATTAATGGTTTTTAAACTAAAATAAGAAAATGAAACGAGGGGCGTCTCTTTTATAAGAATTAACACACAAAAAACTCAGCAGGTAGACAGTTAGCAAATTGGTTTGGTTACACATATGGATGTCAGAGTTGAATAGTCTGAACGTAGTGTTTCAAAAGCAAACAAAAAATTTTAAAAGCACATTCCCACAAAAACATTGGATATTGTTGATAAAAAAAAGCGAAATATTGCACTTTTTATGCATCCGGCTGTAAATTAATTTCCATAACTAATGTAGTTACTTTTTTGCATTACCACTGTCTGTTTATTCTGGCTAATTGTTCGAATGGTTGCAATAATCATTTTTCCAAAAGCAGTCACTGCGTCTTCCTCCTTCGGCTTTCTCATCTTACTTTCACAAAGTTTTTTGAAAGCATCAACTGCTTGAGAAAAATGCGTGTCATTATTTTTTTTTTTGCCGGTCTCTTCCGTTTTGCCATTGACGGTGTTGTTGAAGCTGGTGAAATTGTTTCAAACATTGATTCTGATAAAATTTCTAGTGGTGGATACATGGATATTGGCGTCGGTGGCGGAATAGAAGATTGTGGCGACTGCGATGACGACTGGGAGTCGATATCTACAATTTCCTTATAAATGTTGAATGAACATCGCATTCTGGAAAGTTAAAAGTGTAAAAACTTCCAAATTATACAAATCACATTATGACTTACGGTCTTGGTTCAATAAGAGGCGCTATAAACTTCATACTTTCATTAGCGGCCATTGCGATGGATACTTCGCTCCACTGCCAGATGGCAAATATTCCTGCCGCTTCTCCTTCACTGTCTACATCTGTCACGTAAGCTCGTACATAATATTCTATTTTCTACAGGTTCAAACGTTACGGCTACGGGACATCTCCGGTTAAGTAAGCATTTTTATGCAGTCGCAAATAACAGAAACGATCAGCTGACACAGCTACATTTACATTTCTGCATTACATTAAAATTAATTCCAATTCGTTTTTCTCATTTATCAGCTCCAATTGTTTGTCAGCGCGTTCATCTATTAAACGTTCACGTTCTCTTGCTTCAGATTTGAGGGTTTCTTCTGTCCTATCTAATTGCTCTTGAAATTCTTTAAGCTTTTGTGCAACTACATTTTCCAATTGTTGTTGATAGTGAGCCTTTAGGGTTTTCTGTTGCAACTCCAATTTTCATTTTAAAGTGTTCTCATTTTGTTAAAAAGAAAATTGGAGTTGCTACAGAAAACAATTGGCAAATGCATAAAAAAAATTGATGATATGGAAATGAAATTAAATGTTTATAAATCCAAACGTGCTGATATTGCAGAAAAGTTACACAACGTAATGGAAACACAATGGCAAAAAGCTTTAGAAATCATACACAAACAACACACACTGAAACTAATCATGAATCTCCATCCCCGCATAAAAATAAGGGTGATAATAAATGCAAATATCACACAAATCTTACGAGCAATTTTTAAATAAGTAGGAAAAATAGAATTCACAAATATAATTTTAACAAGCACCTTCTTCTTCACATGTATGAACGTATGTATGTGCGCTTTTATATGTAAAATGTCTTTCTCTTCTCTCTCAATACTTCCCATCAACAAAACATATCTTATGAAAATCCACAGAAACACACGTTTGTATAGGCATGTCTGGATGACTCTTTTCATGTGTACAAATATGCAATGTGCTCTCGTGAGTTTTGGCTGCGCTCACAGAACTTTTTTCCTGTTGTCTCTTACCCCCGCTATCACGAAGTAGCTCACAATTTCTGATTTTTTAAAGGTTCAGAGTGCAACATCTTTATAAATTTATAGTCTTTGACATAAGCATGTATGCTTGGACGCAAATATTTATGGACGCATGTGGGTATCAGAGAAATGTATGAGTTGATTCACTTTCGTTGTCCATTTACATTCACATTGCTTTTGTATTGCTTGCACTGTTAACTCTCTAACAATTAACTGTTGTTAACTCACCCTTGTTTTTTGTGTGTTGTTATCGAAAGACAGTTTGATTGTTTTGTAGTACACTCAAATAATTCATAAAAGTACGCTGTATACAGCGTTCGAAAAAAACAATGTCTTTGCGTACTGGTTAACGATCCCAATATATTTTTTTTAAATTATTTAAGTAATTATTTTTTGTTAATTATTATTTAATTTATAAACATTCCTTTAATATTTAATTTATAAACACTACTTTAATATTGAGTTAAAGTTGTAAAAATGCCATTTGTTACTTTTGAGTATTTTTGAAGTTATAATTTTTGTATTTCTGCAATTCTATTATAAAAAAATCTTGAAACATCTGCATACATATATAAAAAAGTGATTAAGTGATTGATTAAATTTTAATTAAAATAATTAAATTTTATTAAGTATAATGCCTAATACTTGACAAATTAGTGAACAGGATAATAAAAAATTTACTTCAGCTATTTCCAAAAGTACTGATAAATATGTACATGCATAAGAAGTTAACAAAAATATTTTTTTTTTTTTTTTGTGAAAGAGTTTTATAACTAATTCATTGTTAATTACAAAAGTTTTAAATATGTTGAGAGTGCAGGTAAACAGTTTTTATCATTTCTGCATGTACATGCAATATTTTTCTTATGAATATCCCAACTGGATTGACTATATTCGTTGAAATTATTTTACATGTCACAAATGGTCAATTTGCATAAAAAATTGCAGTTATTCCTGGAATACATGTACATGTATTTCATTTTCGAAATAATATTTTATGAATTAAACGAGAAAAATAAATTGTGGGTTTTTTGACAGAGTAGAAAAAAAACATACATATATATATACAGACATAGTCATATATATTTATACAAATTAAAAATTTTAGAATTTTTAGTTAGCAGAAAACTTTTGCTGCTATGTTTATAAATTTGCGACAAGAAAACTTCCTAATTGTAATCCTCAAAATGTATAGATTTTGCTAGTTTAAAATTTTTAGCAATTAAACTGATAGCTGTTGATTAAAACACAAAAGAAGTCTGCGCCTCATATTTCAAAATTATTTACACAAATTTATTTACATTTAAAAGTATTTACACAATAGAAAAAACATTATACGAGTAAAACACCAATAAAAAAAACAAAATGATTAGTAGCCAGATAAATTTCCTTCAGCATCTATGACTGCTTGAAGTCTAGCTGGAATAGATGCAATCAAATTGCGTACAAACTCGATTTCTAAGTTGTTCCAGATATTTATTATTTCATCAATAGTTTCCTCTCGTTTTCGGCCCATTTGGATAGATCTCTTCCTTTTTATGAATGCCCATACATTCTCTATTATGTTTATATCTGGACTCTGGGGTGGCCATGGAATAACATCTTGTCCAACTGGATTTAAAAACGTTGTTAGTAACCATGCTTTGTTGCATGGAACATTATCATGCTGCAGAATCCAATTTACATCAAGTACTTATCTCTGAGCCGAAGAAACAACATGGTCATTCAAAATATGTAGATATCCTGCCTGGTTTAGAGTGCCTTGTATTGGTACTAGGTCTCCAAATCCATTGTATGAGACACATCCCCAAAACATTACTGAACCCCCGCCGAAACGATTAAGAGGTTGTACTGCTTTATGCTTCGATCCTTTGGAAAGGTGCATATAAGTTTTTCCTAATGACCCTTCAAATTTAGAAGAGGACTCATCCGTCCATAATACATTATGCCAAAACTCCATTGGCTTATGGATATACTCCATGGCGAACTGTATACGTTTTTTTTCTGTTTTTTTCAGATATGTCTATTACTTTTCTCACGACATAGGTCTTTATATCATACGTTCTTAATCTTCTCCGAATTGTGGATTCACTTACAGGTTTTCCAATGATGTTCTCTGCCTCTGCAGCAACTTTAATCGGACTTGCGACTGGATTTTCTGCGAACATTTTAAGAATAGAACGATCTTCTATTTTGTTTGTCACATATTTCCGACCAGTTCTGACCCTATTTTGTAGGCTTCAATAGGTTTCTTTCTTCCTTATTAAATTGTATACTGTTTTCCGACATATTCCGTACTCTTTTCTCAAGTCTGATGACAAGAAACCAATTCCAAACTTCGTTGCGATCTCATCTCGCGTTAAGACGGGAATTTCCTTTATTTTTACCAATTTAAACGTTTTTTTTTTTAGCGACTTTTGTATAAATATTTATTTTTATGCAATATACATTTGCTAACACAAATGAGTTTTTTTTTAAAGATTCCAGCGTTTTTAACTGAATTTCACGAATGTGTAAATATTTTTGACAGACAAAATAAGTGTGTAAATAATTTTGAAATATGACGCGCAGACTTCTTTTGTGTTTTTAATCAGCAACTATCAATGTTATTGCGAAAAATTTCAAACCAGCAAAATCTATACATTTTGAGGATTACAATTCGGAAGTTTTCTTGTCGCAAATTTATTCACATAGAAGCAAAATTTTTCTGATAACTAAAAATACTACAATTTTTAATTTGTGTAAATAGATATGACTATGTCTGTATATATATATATATATATATATATGTATATATATAAATATATATTTATTTATTTATTTAATTTCAATACATGGAAGCCTTCATGGCCAATTATAAATGTATTTAGAGATCAATATACATGCCCAAAAACAACAACAATTAGGCTATAGGTAAAAACTATAATTAAACTTAAAACTAAGTAAGAAATTTTTATATATTTAATATAGCTAACAAATGGCTCCCCAGCCACATAAAAATTGCTAAAAAATAAAACAATTTAAATAATAAATATCCCATAAAGCCAGATTTTAGAAATATATATAATTAAACATTATTTCATTAAACAACCCCGGTAGTTAAAAAATGAAACACTTTTCTTTTGTATGTTAAAAATGAATATGAGAACAATCTTAGCGGAGGTGGCAGGTGATTCCATATACGACAGATCCTTACTTTAAAAGAGCGTTCCAGAATTGAGAGGTGAATACGAGGTATTTCAATTTGTATATTGCGTGTTGACAAAATGAAGGAAAATTTAACAACTAAGGAATGTGGCTGTCCCAATTTCATGATTTTATAAAAATATAGCAGTAATCGTAATTGTAGATAATCATCAAACGTACAGCCTAAAAATTCCGGGATAAGCTCAGTAACACGATCGTGATCATAAAGTCTTACACCATACACATACCGGACAGTTTTTCTTATTATTCTCTCAAGGCGATCTAAGTTTCTAGAGAGGGCACCGGAAAAAACTTCAAGACAATAGTTAAACTGTGACATTAATAAAGAATGAGCCAAACGATATCTAACTTGTTAAGGTGTGTAAGCTTTTAAAGAATACAATCTTCTTAAAGTGAAGCAGACTCTATTAGTCAACACATCAATATGACTATTAAAATTAAGGCTGGAATCAATAATCACTCCAAGACACTTTGTTGAGTCAACATAATCAATAGATTGTCCATTAATATGAATTGATGGATACATAGGATTTTGATTGGGTAAATGGAAACACAGTGCTTTGGTTTTATTTGAGTTAATTTCCAAATAATTTAACTGCAACCAATTTAAAATCGAATTAATATGGTTGTTTAGTCGAGTTTCAAATGTATCACTAGTCTCAGCATCATTTTCATACAATAGAAATATGTCATCAGCAAAAAAAAAAGATTGGCAAAAAGTGTTGTCCATATGCGAAATGCAGTCATTTAAGTAGGCTAGAAAAAGTAAAGGGCCTAATACAGACCCTTGAAGGACATCCGAGGTAACGCTCACTTAGATACGAGTATATTAACCTACATGCAGATTTAGAAAAGTTAAACTTTTCTTTAAGCTTTCCAATAAGAATATTATGGTTAATACGATCAAACGCTTTAGTGAGATCAAGAGATATCATAGTACAACTTTCATGCTTATCAAGCAGGTTTCTTATTGAGCCAGTGAGAGTCAGAAGCAGAGAATTAGTGTTGTGATTACGACGAAAAGCGTATTGGTTCGGATGGATTAATGAAAAACGTTCAAAGTGGGATAAAATTAGTGACTTCATAATATTTTCAACAATTTTTGACATTGATGGTAAAATGCTAATAGGTCTTAAATTATCCACACTGTAATTATTATTTTTAGCAATTGGTACCACACGACCCAATTTCCATGCAATTGGAAATTTAGCAACCGTTATCATTGTGTTAATAAGTTGACAAAGCAATGAAGAGATTGCTGGGAATATCATTTTTAAAAATTTAATAGGAATCAAGTCATATCCAGTTGCATTAGATTTAATTGAAGTTATAGCAAGTATAATATCATTCTCAGTAACGGTAAAAAACGCAAAAGAATTTTCTCTATCTACAAAATTTTCAAAATTAAATTTACCTAAGTGATTAGGATTTAGATTATTTAAAAAGCCTTCAGCTATCGATTCTACATCGGTCTCATTTAGTTCAGGGCACTCACGACCAACTGAACCCAGTTTGCGTAGTCTGCTCCACATCTGAGTGTTATCGACACCAGTAAAAAGATTCATACCATATTTCCTTCGAGCCTTTCTTATAACTGATTTAGCTTTGTTCCTAAGTTTGCAGTAATTTTTCCAGCTACTTTCAGTCTGATCACGAAGGTGAGCGCAATATGCGGAGTCTCTTAGGGACCTAGCACGAATGATTTCCCTAGCGTTTATAAAATTTGTATCGCTTGATTTAATTCCCGTTCTATAAGTAGGTACTAAACCATGAAGCTCATTAACTAAATTGTTAATCGTAGTTAGTTGGGAATCAACATCGGCAGTGCAAAAAATAGGAGATACATCAAATTGATTAATACATTGAAGTAGCTCATCATAATTAATCCTATCATAATCCTTAAATTCTAAAACATTTTCATTACGTTGTGTAGTAAATTTAAGTGAAATGAAAATTAACGAATAATGTGATGAAAAAAAAGGAAATTGCAACTGACCACTATGAGCAACTAAGGATGGTTGACTTAAAATAAAGTAATCTATTAAAGAGGTACTATTGTTACGCACACACAGATGTGTCGGTAAACAACTATGTATACATGTAAGTCCACATCTTGAATTAAAAGAACGAAACCTATTTGACAATGAAACATCAAAGAGGTTGCAGTTGAAGTCCTCCATTATCACAACGTTCGTAAAACGATCAAGTAAATCACTATGCAGTTCCTCGAATGCATTTATATTACCGTTAGGTAAGTAAACAACTCCAACAACTACAGAAACACCATTACCAAAAACTTCAACAAAAAGAGATTCGCAAATACCATACCGATTACTTCGAAACAATGTTCTGTATCTTAATTTGTCTGAAATATAAAAACAGACTCCACCAGCATATACATCATCCGGGCGATCATTTCTAACAAGCTTATATCCAGGAAGACTCAGTGTTTGAGAAAGTACATTAGCTTTAAACCAGGTTTCTGATATACCAATAATATCAAGACAGGAATATTTAAAAATGCTTTTGAAATCCTCAAGTTTAACTTTAGATAATGAAGGATTTAAGCTTTGTGCATTGACATGTCCAATGTTTAAATTGTTGGAATGTGCAGAAAGAGCTGCTTGCAAAATAGCGCTATCTCTGGCTACAGGACCAAGATTTAGATTATGATACATAATAATTTATGCAATATTTATGTTTAGGGGGGAGCCATGTATTCACCAAAAAAATATACATACAAACAAATTTGATTTAAATTTTTATATATTAACCCAATTTTAAATATTATCCTATTGATTGATAATTAAATATTAGAAAAAAAATATAAAAAAGAAAAATTTAAATTATAAGTACATGAAATCTATCAAAGAAGAAAGATAACTAAGATCAAATTATTTATTTTTATTTATTTATGCATTTATTCAAAGAATTACAAGCTGCAAGGCCAAATGAATTCAGTATTTTACATGGCAATTAAAATTTAGGTTTAATGTAAATAATTTTATTTTAAAAAAATAATAAATTTAATCCCCCCCTTTTTTTGCACAAATAATGTCACATAAACTCAAATAAAATATCTTCAAATAGTTTGATATATATAGTTTTAATTAGTAACGTAACAGCTTGCTTATAAGTATTTTTTTACAATATTCATAAGTTGACCAACATTTTTATCAAATCCTCGAACTTCATGCGGAAGTATACTATTCCAAATTCTTGCTACTCTTACCAAGAATGATCGGCTCATGCATAAAGTAGAATGAATTGGACATATCAAAATATTGGTTCTAGAAGAGCGACCAAAACTGAATCTCTCAAAAATATAAGATGGTTGACCATTTTTCATTATTTTATAAAAATTAGTAATTATTCGCAAGTCTATAAAAGCTTGAAAGTCTGAACCCAATGTTCGAATTACATAAGCTGAAATGTGATCCCTATAGTTAAGACCATAAATAAATCGTACTACTCTATTGAAGCAAATACGAAGTTTTGAAATGTTTTGTTGTGACATTCCTGAAAAAACCTCAATCCCATACAATAATAGTGGAAGACACAACGATATTGCTACCCGCTTTTTCACAATTAAAGGAAGAAAAATGCCCAAGTTGTACAGTCGTCTTAATACGTAAGACACTCTTGCTACTATGTTGTTGACTTGATATAAAAAGTTAAGTTTGCAATCAAGGTATATTCCTAAAACTTTATGATGCGACACAAATATAATGGGGTCTTCTCTAAGCGATATCGTAGGTGGGAATAAACTATGGGAAAAAAACATACACTTTGATTTAGAAGAATTTAGCAACAAAAAATTTTGTTTGGTCCAGTCTGCTACATTTCTTAATTCATTATTAATATTATTGGCCAGATAATCTAACCCCAAACCAGAGTCGTCTCCTAATAAGTGAATATCATCTGCATACGTATAGCATTTACAAAAATTTATAATACGGTAGAGATCATTCATATACATTAAAAATAGTAGTGGTCCTAAAATAGACCCTTGCGGTACACCACTAAACACTTCTAGTGTAGACGACCTTTGACCTCTAAGTTCAACATACTGCATTCTACCCTTAACAAATGAAGACATTAAGGTACGCGCCGTATAATTAAAGTTAAATTCATTACTAAGCTTAAGACATAATAATTCACAATTTAAGGAATCAAAGGCCTTGCTTAAATCCAATGTAACAAGTATAGAGCTGTGCGATTTATCCATGTTATGCCTCAATGTCTCTGCAATATCTAAGACCAGACCCGTTGTGTTTTAGCCTTTCCTGTAACCAGACTGATAAGGGTTTAGTAAGTTTTCTGAGCTAAGATGATCTTGAATTTGGTTTCTTAATACTATTTCTAGAATTTTAGAACTTGAACAAAGAATACTTATTGATCGAAAATCTGAAAGAGAGCAAGGTGTTTTTACCTTTGGTATGGGCACAACTCTACCAACTTTCCAAAGTTTAGGAAATTCTGAATAGGTTATTGCTGAGTTGATCACATAAGTGAGAAACTTTGATATAAATGGAAATACAAGTTTTAAAAACTTTAATGGAATACCATCCGGACCAACCGAGTTAGATTTAATACTATTTAATGCTCACCTCGAGTTCATCAACATTTCTAAAATAAAATCTATTATTTGCATTAAAAGTGTTATTAAAGTTATCAGAGCTGCTAATTGGTGGAGAACTGATTGGTTGTTAAACTCATTTACATCAAGAATATCACTTGTATGATCATCTCCGAAAACACCTTCAGATCTTATTTTTCTCCAATATTGAGACTGGGAACAATTTTCAAAATAACGTGTATAAAATAACCTTCGCTTGCGTCGCATTAATGCTTTCAACCTATTTCTGTATCTGCAGTAAGTTTTACGATTTTCAGTCGAATTGCTGCTAGTAAATGCTCTCCAAGCTAGATTCCTATTAATTTTCGCAATCTTTATCTCATTGCAGTTCATCCAAGCGTCATTATCCTTAGGGCAAAACTTTTTTAGAGGAATATTTGAATCAAAAGTTTCAGAAACAATTTTTTGAAAAATGTCTAGTTGTTAATTTATACTTGCAGATTTATAAAAGTTCGAATAATTGAGCTGACTAAGTTGTAAAGCACATTGCTCTAAGTTTACTGCAGAGTAATCCCTATAAAAGTGTTCCCTCAAAGGAGGTTTGTACTTTATTCTATATGACAGTGATATAAGTGCATGTCCAGAATTGAGTGCTGGAAACTGATATTGTGTTTTATGAGTAACGAGGCTTTCATTAGACACCAAGAAATAATCAATTAGAGATGACGAATTGTGGAACTCATTTACATGAGTAGGCAGACAGTTGTGTATAACCGATAAATTTGAGATGGAGCAAAGGTCCCTTACAATATTAGGTCTTGTAAAAAGATTCGTGTTGAAATCACCCATTATAATGCAATTATCATACCTACTAGATAAATCTAGTATAACTTCCTCACAGCTAGAAAAGTTACCGTGTGGCAAGTACACAATTCCCACTAAGAATTTAAACTCATTTAAGGAAATTTCCAAAAAAAAGGGTTTCTGTAATGCCTTCATCGAAAAAATCGCAAATAACACGAACTTTAAATCTATTTGAGACATAAAGACAAATTCCACCTCCTCTCGACCAGCATCGATCATATCTGAAGACACTAAAACCATTCATCTTTATTGCTCCGTTTGAAACATAACTTTTTAACCAAGTCTCAGTTACCCCAATAGCATCATAATTACTGCCTTCGAAAATTTGCCTTATTTCATGAAATTTAAAAGAATTATTTTTTGGAACTAAACTTTGAGCATTAAAGTTGCAAATATTAAAATCATTAACATTTAAAGGAGCGTTTATCATGTTGCTGTCACGTACTGAAGGTCCCAAATTATCTGACATCAGATTCAATTTCAATGATGAAATTTGTGCAAAAAAATTTTTTAGATTAAAAATATTTTTAAATATCATATCTAATAATACAAAATTTACCATTCTGTGCTAAATGTAATATAGTAAAAAGGTTAAGTGATAAAAAGTATAATAAAACAATTATTATTTTTATTTTTTTTAATGCTTATCCATAAAAACTGAATAAAGAATAATTAATTTTGTTCAAAATCAATTGTACAAATTAGATTTAGCAAAATAAAATTTGGTTATATTACTAAAATTAAAAATCCATTGTTATGATTATACCGTTACAAAAAGCTTATGCATAAAAAGCAAATAGATACAAACAGCTAATAAGATACAAATAGTAAAGAAAGAAAGAGATCATAATTCAAGTTTTTCTTTTTTTTTTTTTTTCTTTCTAGCGATTTTCCGTTCTATTTTATTAAAGATTTATTAATGTAAAAATTGGGAAAAAAAAGGCAAAATAGAAGAGCACAAACATATCGTAATCCTTTAAAATTTGTTTGCTGGGCACAGTTCAAATTACTATTCTGATTCTGCCTTACATTTTTCTTTCGCTTGTCACTTTCTCTTCTTTTCCCTTTCCTCTTCATTTTTTTCCTCTTTATATTCAATTTCATATTTAAAAAGATACGTTTATAAGATGTGTCGTTTGACACTTTTTAAAACTAAACTGTTCAAATATAAGTAACATTTTTCTAAATGTATTGAAGCGAAGCTTTTTACTTTTGATTACTAAATACAATATAATATATTATATATCGTATAATAATATTATATAAGAAATCGCTACGAAAATATGGTTTTCACTATTATAGTCCAACAAATTAATTTAAAAAGAAATTAAACCATTTAATTATTTTAAAACCCAGATAAAAATCTTTTGGCAATGTGCTTTCAAAATAATTGGTTTATATGTAATGATACATATATATATACACACACATACATATATGCACATACATACATATATACATACATACACACACATACACATATATATACATATATATATATATATATATATATATATATATATATATATATATATATATATATATATATATATATATATATATATATATGTGTATGTGTGTGTATGTATGTATATATGTATGTGTTTGTATATATATATATGTATATATGTGTGTATATGTATATATGTATGTGTGTGTATATATGTATGTATATGTGTATGTATGCATATATGTATGTGATATATATGTATATAACGCTCATAAAGCTGTTCTTTTTTTATTTTCCATAAATCTTGTTTTTTTTTCCTTTTTTCTTTCATACTAATACGAATCTTTTCTTTATTGCTTTTCCCCTTTTGTTTTGTTCTTATGGTTTTGATTTATTATCCATGCAAATTTATGGTATGAAGACAAGGCGAATTCATTACAATAAACCAATTATTTTGAAAACACAATACCAAAAGATTTTTATCTGGGTTTAAAAATAATTAAATGGTTTAATTTCTTTTTAAATTAATTTGTTGGACTATAATAGTGAAAACCATATTTTCGTAGCGATTTCTTATATAATATTATTATACAATATATAATATATTATATTGTATTTAGTAATCAAAAGTAAAAAGCTTCGCTTCAATACATTTAGAAAAATGTTACTTATATTTGAACAGTTTGGTTTTAAAAAGTGTCAAACGACACATCTTATAAACGTATCTTTTTAAATATGAAATTGAATATAAAGAGGAAAAAAAATGAAGAGGAAAGGGAAAAGAAGAGAAAGTGACAAGCGAAAGAAAAATGTAAGGCAGAATCAGAATAGTAATTTGAACTGTGCCCAGCAAACAAATTTTAAAGGATTACGATATGTTTGTGCTCTTCTATTTTGCCCTTTTTTTCCCAATTTTTACATTAATAAATCTTTAATTAAATAGAACGGAAAATCGCTAGAAAGAAAAAAAAAAAAAAAGAAAAACTTGATTTATGATTTCTTTCTTTCTTTACTATTTGTATCTTATTAGCTGTTTGTATCTATTTGCTTTTTATGCATAAGCTTTTTATAACGGTATAATCATAACAATGGATTTTTAATTTTAGTAATATAACCAAAATTTATTTTGCTAAATCTAATTTGTACAATTGATTTTAAACAAAATTAATTATTCTTTATTCAGTTTTTATGGATAAGCATTAAAAAAAAAATAATAATTGTTTTATTATACTTTTTATCACTTAACCTTTTTATTATATTACATTTAGCACAGAATGGTAAATTTTGTATTATTAGATATGATATTTAAAAATATTTTTAATCTAAAAACTTGGGATAATACTTTTTTTGCACAAATTTCATCATTGAAATTGAATCTGATGTCAGATAATTTGGGACCTTCAGTACGTGACAGCAACATGAAAAACGCTCCTTTAAATGTTAATGATTTTAATATTTGCAACTTTAATGCTCAAAGTTTAGTTCCAAAAAATAATTCTTTTAAATTTCATGAAATAAGGCAAATTTTCGAAGGCAGTAATTATGATGCTATTGGGGTAACTGAGACTTGGTTAAAAAGTTATGTTTCAAACGGAGCAATAAAGATGAATGGTTTTAGTGTCTTCAGATATGATCGATGCTGGTCGAGAGGAGGTGGAATTTGTCTTTATGTCTCAAATAGATTTAAAGTTCGTGTTATTTGCGATTTTTTCGATGAAGGCATTACAGAAACCCTTTTTTTGGAAATTTCCTTAAATGAGTTTAAATTCTTAGTGGGAATTGTGTACTTGCCACACGGTAACTTTTCTAGCTGTGAGGAAGTTATACTAGATTTATCTAGTAGGTATGATAATTGCATTATAATGGGTGATTTCAACACGAATCTTTTCCATAATGGACAATAACACAGCTCCAGGCATTTTATTTTTTATATATAGTACGTATACTACAGAAAATTTTATTTATTTTTAATAAAAACTTTGTTTAAAAAACACCAAATTATTTATCAATGCATAAAAAGTGCAGCCACATCAAAACAAAAATCAGCTGCTTTCTTGTGTTTTCGAAAAACAAAAAGCACAACGAAAAGTAATAACTATTGCGATTTGGAGAACACCATGAAATCACAATTGTGATTTTAAAAAGTAAAAGTAAAGTAAAAGTTTGTGATTTGCAGAACAGACCTGTTAATTTACTTATTAGATTTATCACTTCATGTAACAACATATGAAAATAATAAAGCGAAAAGGTGAATTAAGTAACAAGTATTAAAAATTCCATAACATATGTATGTAACTCAAAAAAAGTAATGATTATAAAAAGAAAATAAACTTAAAAAAAAGCATCATCAAAAACAAAAATAAATATTATCTTAAACATTGTGCCCTTCATGATGATTGTTGGTCAAGTCCATTATACTTAATATGATCTCCTTTTTGTTTGGATAAACTAGCTTGACACTTGCTGGATTAGTATATATTATTCTGTAAGTTTTAATTTCACTGGACTTCAATTTGCCACGACAAATGTAATGAACTTTGGCCTCGGAAGGAGTCAGATGATCATTCAGGTATATTCTTTTATTAGTGTCAGTCTGTATTACATCTTTTAGTGTCAAATTATATTTTCTTCTGTAGTTTTTCTTTATTAAGTCTCTTTTAAAAGTGTTATTTAATTTGATTAAAAGAGATGATTTATTTCGAATCCACACACATGAGTTTATATCAAATTCAACAATATTTACTTCACATGCCTTAGCTATGGAAATTGCCATAGAATATAAATCAGCTGACTGATGTGCTGGTAGGCCACTAACAATTATATCAGATCTGTTTAGTTGCCTTCGCAAGTAATTATTTTCATCTTCCAACTTTTCAATTTTAGAATTGGTTTCTTTCTCAAATCTTTTGTTATTTTCCAAAGTTGTTGTAAGATCTAACTTTATATTATCGAGCTGCATTGTGACACTTTCCTTAATAATGTTAGTCAAATCCAATAGTTGTTTTTCGACAGCTTCCATCTTCGATGTTACTGGATTAAGACACGATGTGTTAAGACAAGCATAACATCCAAAAGAAAAGCTTGGTTTTGTCTTCATAATATTGTCCAAAGCTGATGGATTTAAGGGTGGTGTTTGTTTGGTTAAACAACTAATGTGCTGGTAAGAATTGCAGAGCATGCAGACAATTGTGTCCGTTTTTTTACAAATAGTTGAACAAATTGCACATGTTAGAGCCATGATCAAATTAGTTATATAACGTTAGGTTAGATTGAAGTAAGTGGCTAACCAGTAGTTATTAAGTTTGTTTTTTTTAAGATGTTTTTTTTTTAATGATATATTATTTGTATTAAACAGCAATACGTATCACTTATTTCTTGTGAATGTACTGAAGTTTTATTTTTTCTTTTTGATACTTTTATCACTTATTTTAATTAGAATTATTAATTGTTGCATAGATATGTGAATTTTTTTACATGCTGTTCATAGCGTTGCCAGAATAAATTATAATTACAACCCAGAACCTCCAACAAATCAAAACATCCACAACAACAGCCAAAACTCAAAACACTAGTAATTCAGGAACTAATTATAGAGCAAAAGAGTAAAGAGTTCCACCATTGTCATAAATGTAGAAAAATGCAAGAATAGCTCTGGTCACATTCCAGATCTCAGCCATAATCACCCCTGACAAGTCCTTAAAGATTTAGGTTAAACTCATCCATGCATTCCTGAAGGTTGAGAGTTTTAGCTTCACCATTAGAAAAGTATATTTTACATTTTCGAATTTCACGATTAATAATGGTATAGCGTTCAATTTTATTATCCTTAGCAAGTTTCCAGCATATCCTTAAAAGTTTATTTACAAGAGCCGAGTAGTTGTCATTCAAGTAAACCCGAGTTGTAGTACTACCACCATCAACATCACACCGCTTTAAGGATTTTGTTGCAGAATATTCGGACATCAACTTATAACGTTTAGAAACATTACGGAATTTTACCAGGATAGAACTTTTCTTTTTAATGTAAGTTGCATTAATAATATCATCAGTGTAAATGTAAATATCAAAACAAGCATAACAAAACATGGCTCTCACTAAAACAAAACAAGCGCCATTCGAAAAGTTTCTCTTTACAGCTTTGTTAGTGCTTGTGTTTTAAAACAAAGTAGAACATCAAAACAAAAGGCGACAATGAAGTAAAGCAACAGTAAATCATAGTAGAAACACCGAGTGCACTAGGAAATATACAAAAAATGTTTACGAAAATAAAGCAGTGCTGTTAAATAATGGGATTTAAGGCTGTTAAAAAAAATACTTTTATATAACCGATTTTTATATGCATATGTTATTAAATATTTAAGCTATTTGAATTAGTTAAGTTTTTAAATAATAATAACATTTTGAAATACTCCTTATATAATTCTGTGCTAATAAACAATAAAAATATAACTCGGCTTAGCTCGAAATTAAATAAAATGCTATTCAAAGCGTAAACCAAATCAATTAACAAAAAAAAAAAAAAAACATCGGTTTTTAGCGATTAAATTTTAGAGCTTTAAAATTTTAAAGTTAGAAACTATCATTAAAAAAATTGTGAATTTAAACAATACACAGTTATCGTTAACGAATAATGGATACATTAAATGTAAGCGATATATTATATTATTATTTTTCTGGTTTATTTAAAATAATTGTACATAGAACTACACAAACGAAACCACCGCTAATAACATAAATGAAATAAAGTTGAAACTTGTATCTGGTGAATACAAAACGGTCTCAAAACGCGGACGCGGCAAGGTATGGAAGGTTTTTCAAAGTATTAAGAATGATCGCGGGGAGGAAATTTCCGGCCTTTTAATATGTATCAAATGTACAAACATTTATAAATATAATAAACTGACCACGTCAAATTTGGTGAAGCATAAGTGCTACATTAAGGCCAACTTAGAAAATGTTTCTGTGACACCTAAAATTGTTGAGGATAATGCTTTAAAAAAGGAATCTGTGGATATATTTACAAAATGGGTGGTAATAAATTGTAGACCATTTAAAATTGTAAGTGACTCTGAATTAAAAGAAATCTCAGAATTTTTTATTTCTATTGGAGCTTAATTTGGGCAAATATTGATACGTCAACTTTCATACCCAAACCAAGAACAGTTTCACGCAATTTCAAGTTATTGTACAAACTTAAATTTAAAGAAATAAAAAATGAAATTTCTGCAATTGTTAAGATTGGGTACGGCTTGACATCGGACTTGTGGACTGATAACTATTTAAAAAAATCGTATATGGCCCTAACAATACATTTTATTAGAGATGGAAAGATTTACTGCAGACTACTGGGAATGCAAGCAATGAGCAATGAAAGGAACACATGTTAGTTTTTTTATTAATGTCCTTTTAAATGTTATATAAATAAATATTTTAATTTCTTTAGCTCAAAACATTCACGCAAAAGTGGTCAAATTGTTGTCGAACTTTGAATGTGCTTTAGACAATAAGGCAATAATGGTAACAGACAGAGGTTCAAACATGGTTAGCGCTTTTCGACCCTACAGTAATATGTTTTGTATTAACCATTTGTTTCAAAATGCATTAAAGAAGTCAATTGATGAAGTAAAGGAGTTATCTGATATGTGCAGTACTGGTACCAAATTAGTAAGATACTTCAAAAAAACAGGAGACAATTCAAATTTTACAAGTTTAAAAAGCTATTCTCCGACCAGATGGAATACTTTCTATTATTTATTTCAGTCTGTAAAAGATAACTAGAATGAAATTACTCAAATATTACAGGAAAAGAATGAGCTTTGCAGATTAGGTGACCTTAACCTTGAAGGTGAAAAGTATCCGACTTTACATCTAGTCATTGTACATATTGACATGCTCTTACGAAAATGTGCTACTAACGATTGCGACCTACAATTTATAAGAGTTTTTAAAGAAAAAATTTTATTTTATTTGAACAACGTAGTTTTAGAGAATTTAAACATTTTCCATAAAGTAGCCCTATTCTTATTTCCACCGGCAAACAAACTTTTGCTTTTCAAGGATGAAGAAAAGTTAGCCATTAAAAAAGCAACCATAGAAATTATGTCTGAATTCTTTGAAAACAATCAATTAAATGCAACAGTAACACTTTCGCAAAGAAATAACGAATTGTTTGGTAGATTTGTTTCTCAGCAAAGCCTAACAAACTCAATAGATGTAGTTACAGAAGAATTAACCATGTATGAAAACACAGTAATACATTTTTACGATGATTTAGATGCATTGAAGTGATGGGATATACATAAAAAACTATTTCCCTTCTTATATAAAACAAGTCCCAGGGTGCTTGCTGCTCCCGCATCAAGTGCTCCATCAGAAAGAGTTTTTTCTTCTGCTCGGAGCTTATTAACGGATATTTTTATAATTTTTTTTAATGTAGAAGTGAATTCTTTATTTAATTTAATGTTACATCTAAGTAACTACCTATGTTTATTATATATAAAAATTTAAAAAATAGCTATCTATGTGTTTTATTTTAGTGTACTAGGCAGCATTGTCAACTCAGTGCGTTTCACTCCATTTTTGGTGCTTTTTTAAATTGTGTGTGCGAGTTTTGGTGAGTTTTTCAATTTTCGTAGCACCAAAGCTTATTAAATAAAAATTTTTCTATATAATTACAATTTGAAATGAAATCTGTTTTATAACCATATCATAACAATAATGATAAAAATAGCTTTATAAACTTGAAATAATTATTATAAATTTTTGGTCTCATTTTAAAAAGTTTTAAACAGAATTTCTAAAAATAATGTGCAAAAATGATATGTAAGCACACAAATTTGTTTTTTTATTACAGGCTGTTTTTTAATACGAAAGTATGATACTTCTGATAAAAAATAAATTTTTAAAACATTTTTTCATAAAAAGATAAATATTTCCACGTATTATTAATTTTAAATCCTTACTATCAATCGCTGAACTCTTTTTGAAAACTTTTGTATAGAACTTATGAAAAAAAATCGAATACATGCAAATTTGTTGTTTTTTTATTTTTGTTAAGTTTCATTACTATTCGTTTTTCTGAAAACCCTTAAATGTAAAAGACAATTTTACTATTACAAAATAATTATTTTTTTTTTTTAAATAATTCAATTCATTAACAGAAATTGTAATGTTTTTTTTTTCTTCATTTTTGTGAGTTTTCAAATTTTAAAGTTAAAGACGACACAGTAGCTAGGACGTTTTATTTTGATATTTTTCATATTAAAATAAAACGAAGATGTTTCTAGTTTTTCTTTAGCCGAACTCTGCTATCAAAAACTACAAGCATGTTTTGAATGTTCTACTTCAGTTTTGATATTCTATTTCATTTTTGTTGTGTTCTGTTTTGTTTTGCTTCAATGTTGTTCTAAAATACTTTTGTTCTCTAATTCTCTATTTTGGTGGCAAAGCAAAACATTTGTGTTTGGAAGTATGTGTTTGAAAATGAGAGTGTTTTATACACACACTACTTGAAATTTACGTGATTGCTTATAAGACATTTTTCTTATGCTTGTGCAGCCCTTTAATATATATATATATATATATATATATATATATATATATATATATATATATATATATATATATATATATAATTATCTATATAGTATAAAAAGTATTCTTGACTTCCAATCATGTGGTCTATTATTAATAGTATAGATAATATTTTCAATTCTAATTATTAGTCTTATCATTTTATTATTATCAATAATAGTAATATTCCTAGCATCTATTATTTCAAAAAAATCATTAATTGATCGAGAAAAATAAATAAGTCTGAAAAATAAATAAATAATTAAGTTTTTTTTTTCAGTTTATCAATATGACTAAGAGATAATTTAATTTACAAAAATGTATGTACTTAAGCAGAATTTAGTTTCCATTTTTAATATATATATACAGTATAAAATTATAGAAAATATTTTATATATATATATATATATATATATATATATATATATATATATATATATATATATATATATATATATATATATATATACAGTATATATACAGTATAAATTTATAGAAAATATTTTTTTTATTTACTACTACACAATGTGGCTATAACCTAAAAATAACAACAATAATTAAAGTCATTTCTTTGGAAGTTATTTGGAATTTTAAAACGGAGAGTTGGCACTCGACACTTTAAAAATAAACAGGAGTTGATGAACTGTCTAAAATCAGAGTGGAAAGCTATACCAACATCTATTCTATCAAATCTTATTGAATCTATGCCCAAAAGATGCGCTAAAGTCGTAAGAAACAAAGAATATCATACCAAATATTAAAAGTTGCTTAGGTTTCGAACAGCGAATTTTTAAGTTAATTTTGTTTTTGTTTTATAATTTCTTCCAAAGACATAAAATGTATTTTTTTTTGTTTTATTTATTTATTTATTTATTTATTGCATAGTTGGTAGCTTCTACAACAAAACTTAAGTTTTTAAATAGTAGAAGTATAATATTGTAATCTGGTAAATAAATTTTAAAGACAATAATTTACGATTTAAAAAACAATATAATAATAATAAAAGGGATTTAATTATCCTGTAACAAATATAAATAAATTTACATTAAGACTCAGTAACAGGAATAAAATTTAAACATTCTTTTTTAAACAGTAATGCGTTGCTCGTTTCTCTAATATATGGATCAATATTATTCCAAAGACGTATTGCGGATACAAAGAACTGCCAACGTGATATTAATGTGTTATATCTTAGTTGTATCAAGGTCTTGTTTCGACCAAAGCGACTGAATCTAAGTCGCATATAAAGATGGTAAGGTTCGCGAGTAGCTACTATTTTGTGTAAAAATATCAAGGTTCTTATTTTCAAATAATCATCAAAAGAGACTCCGAAAATTTTCTTAGAGTAAGTGCTTATGTGTTCGTTATTGCCATAAGGTTTGGGCTTAAATACGTATCTTGTGATATTGTTGAAGGTCACAATAAGTCTCGATTTGCTTTTAGCATCACAATTTGAAAAAATTTTGCAGGCATAAGTCAAAGTTGGAATGAGGTATGTTTTAGCAAGCAGGAGCCTTATTATGAGTGGTGCGCAATATTGTGTGGGCCATAAGGTTCGCAGGATAGAAACAGTTGTTATTAGTATGTAGACTATATGTATAATAATAAATAAAAGGGAAATTTTTCATTAAGCTATTTAAAGAGAAGTTATACGACCATAAGTATTTATTGGGGAAAAGTTGCTTAAGTTTATATATATATATATATATATATATATATATATATATATATATATATATATATATATGTGTGTGTGTGTGTGTAATGGAAGTAAAGAAAAAATTAATAAATATTAAAAATGCATTAAAATTCTTGTTGTATCTAAAATGTTAAGGAAGTTGTTAAGTTTTTTCCTTCTCCTGTAAATTAGCAAATAAATTTAGTTAGGCCTTATATGTACATATATTATATGTTTTTATACGTTGTAAGGAGGCAGTTTATTTCTTGGCTAAATATAAAATAATTATTTAATTGTTAGTTAATTTAAAAAAATAAAAATCCAAAGTTATGTATTAGAAACGTAACTTTTGCAAATGAAAGTGCTTCTTATTGAAAATACTTTTGTTACCTAGAAGCGTAAAAGACTTATATAGGGGATATTTTCTTTAAAAGGAGAAAAAAGCAAAGAAGGTAAAAAACAAACAGAGAAGAAAAAGATTCTTTTGTAAAAAGCTTTTTTGTTTGTAAGTAAGTACTTTTATAAAAATGTGCGTTATATAAAAATCATTTTTTCAAAAATAAAATTTTCAACCTACCCTACACACTAAGCGAATGTCCTAAAAAACAGAAAAAATATGTATATACGAAGTACCAGCATTTACTCTGTATATGGACAACCTTCTAAAAGATTAGTTTGGATTTTTATTAAAAAAAATAATTCTTTCATATGTTTATTTCTTTAGGAAATATACGTGGTACAAAAAGATACCAAAATTCCCATTTTAATTACTTTAACCGCTAAAGAGTACGAATATCTAAAATGTATTTTTTATAATATAATAATACATATTATTATGTACCAAGTGACTATTCGTTTACTTTTAGCATTGATCAAAGCGAAGTTTATAATTCATTTTTATCTGTATAAGTTCCGGAGATATAAAGTTACCGATTTTAGCCCTTTTTGCCTTTTTCGGGTAATATATAATTCGAATTTCAAAAATCCCTTCACTTTAAAATTAAAAGCCTTTTTAAATAACGAAACAAAATAAAAAATAAATTTGTAATCTTCCGATAATTGACGAACATTTCGGTAAATATACCATAACAATAATAAAATAATACATATAATATATATATACATCTAAACTGCAAAGGACACCCAACATATAAAGCCGGACAAAATTATTCACACAGGCACCAACTTGATACTTATTTTCCATATTTTTAAATTAATAAGGCGCAACAAGATTATTTATTAACATGCGTTTTATTTTCTAAGAAATTTATCTACGAACTTCTAAAATGGTATTTTCATCCTCTACTTATTGGTGCAATTGTCTACATTGTACTGAGTAGACTTTAACTATAATTAGTTCAAAAATTTTCATATATTTTTGCAAATGTTTTTCGGTTTGCTGCTTAATAACCTTTGTAACACAGTCTTTCAAAAATAACCTATATCGATTTGCGTTTAATAAGCGAAAAATTAGACTTAAATATTGAGCGATTTTTCTATTTTAGTATTTTACTGCTTAATATCTTTTTTCATATAATGTTTCAAGAAAAGAGGAATACAATGATCGAAACGTATACAGCGAGATCCAAGCAAAAAACTAAACTAATATATTTTAGCGATTTTTTACATTTGAAAAATGTTCTGCTTAACAAGTTTTTTTGTACATTATTTCAAGAAATGAGCTATACCGCCATCGCTTCACACTTTGGCTCTGCCCTTTATGTATAACGATATAGTTTTCGAGCAATAAATAAGTAGTTACTCTAATTGGTATCATTTGTAGAACCTTTATTTCTTAATTATCAACAGTGAGAGAAGCTAAATTTGATTCTATCATCTGCAAGTTTTAATTTTATTCTTTTTTATTCGGATTTCACTAATCGTCAGATTTTCACTCATCCTTCCAAAAACAAAAGCCTAAGGTAAAAGTACATAACACGCGTTATACATTTCTGTCAAATAAAGTTGAAATAGAGTTTTTTCATAGCATAACTGCGATCCCTAAATTAGCGCGTAAAGCGCAAAATATCTGTCAAAATTTCTCATGTACATACAGAATGTATGAAGCATCCCTAAATAGCACGACGTCAACGCTTAGCAATTGGAATTTTTAGTATTTAGAAATCGTTGCAAAACAGTAATGACATTTTAGCTTTTTTCTGTTTTATCTAGCGTTTTTATCACTGTTTTGCTTTTAATTTTATAGGGTTTTATTAAAAATGATAAGTTAACATTACTGTTCACAACAAAACGTTGCGCTTTTATTTAGGTATGTCATTTGAGCGTAAAAGACATGCGTTATTTTGCGTCGTGTCTTACGCGCTAATTTAGGTACGGCTGTAAGGGACATAAATAAGCTTGCAACGTCTCTGACGCATGAAGTTAGTTAAAGGCCGGGGCAAATAGAATCCGTCATACGTTGTACTTTAACAAATTCAACTAAAGTCAAAGTAACGACGGATGAGGTTGGCGCAATAAATACGGATGTGAAATCAAAGTTTGCTCTCTATTTTTATTCACTTTTAAATTTAATTTGTATTTTATTCACTTGTTAATTTAATTTGTATTTAATTGTTTGCCACCAAAACTTTTTTATTAAAATCACAAAACTCAATTGAAACACAGCAAGAGTTAAAAGAAAACACAGAAGAAGAAGCAGTTGATTGTTGTCAAAGTATTCAAAATACGTCAAAAGTTAAAATTTGACAAACTTTCGTACTTTGCGTAGACAAATACGTATTATTTGTGAAAACGCTAACAAGAAAACAAACATTTCAACAGACTTGTCAGTTGAATTTATCAAAGTTTAACGTATGACGGATTCTCTGTGCCCCGACCTTAACTATCAAATTTTCGCGTGTTGTATGTAATATGACATCTCGTCAGCTGACTTTTTTTTAATTTCTGTTAAAAATTAAATAAATAGGTTCATCTAAAACGGAGGAAAAATTAATAGAAGAGATAAAAACATAAAATATTGTACAATAAAAGTAACTACAAAAATAAAGCGTTCTAAAGCTTGGGTTTTATGTAACTTAAATGTTTGAAGCGTATAAAGAATACAAAGCTTGCAAAGCATTGATGTATTTAACGCGTGTTGTGTAATTTCACCTCTACTCACGATCATAGGAAACATCAAGTCGAATTAATAACAGGTGGCCTTAAGAGCTCATGTGGCTATTTTAATATTCCTTCCTTCGAGTGTTAAAAGTTATAATCTCCCTTGCTTTTGATAGCCGAAAACTATTTGTACAAAAACAAAATGTACATGTTTCTATCGCAGGGTTTTATTCATTTTTTCGTGAGTATGCCTGATATTAATTCGCCTTAGGAAATAGCACTTTTCACACAACTCTAAAAAAAGTTTGCCAAAACAAAAAAACAATATTATAAAAAGCAATGCAAATTGAATACTAGGTACCCGCATCAGAACAAAAAACACGTTTGTTTTGTTTGTGTAAATTTACGTGTTCGCGTCAGTAAATAGTAATGAATAATACGATGAGAAAATGAAATTTTCCTTTGGTGTCTTTTGTCATATTGAACTCCCTCACTTCTTATTTTTTAAACCGCTCAAATATTTTTTATGAATGTACATGCATACATACATACATTTTGATAAAAAAATTAACAATTTTTTAAAGTGTTTCTCAAAGAAACATATTTTTTAATAAATGTTGCTTTTTTTTTTGTTTTAATTTATATTTTAACTGCGAATGGGCGCACACGCATTTTTTACTTATCACACAACGGTTTATTTGCTTATTCACTTTCTTATTAAAATATAAATTATTTAAAAATTTTTACTCGATTTAAAATTGAACACTTTTTTCGTGTTTTAAATGGCGTTAACAAAATTTAAGCAATTTTTGACGTTGATTAGGAACAATTTTTAAAGCGAATTCGATCACCTGCGGTATTAGTTTTACCTAGTATTCAATTTGCCTTGCTAAAAAGTTTTTTATCTTCTCCTTGACAAAAGAGCTTAAAATTATATTTTAAATTAATGCGATTTCATTTACAGCTAATTTGGGCTATTATCTGTTAATGAAAAAAAAGAAAAATAAAAAAGTTTTTAAATAATTTGAAAAAAAATACTTAAAAAGAAAAATAATATATATTACTATGAGGTATTTCTTAAAGAAGCCACCTGGTACAACTTTTTTTAAAGTACCAAAGGATGATGATGGTACAATTTTTTAAGGCATCATCTAATACAGTGATGTCAACTTTGACATCTGTGGAATAAAATATTTAGCGAATTTGTATGTACTAATATATTATAACGAGATAAAAAATATTGCAAAATAACTATAAAAAGAAAAAACACAAAAAATTTAAAAAATAAATAAAACATGGAAATATACAAAACACGAACGTTTAACGGAGATATTATTAACGAACAGGTAAATACAACCTCCGACTCAATTTTTACACCATTAAAATTATTAAAACAGACTTAGAAACGAAAAACAACCACAGATGGTCACACTTATCTACCCAATAATAAAAGACTGAAGTAATAAAATTATATACCTTCAATAAACATGACAGATATCAGACAATCTACCTGCATAATACCATTTAAATAGACACCATCCTAACAGACAAAACTACCTGAACCCATCACTATCTATGCAACAAACACCTTACACTATCTAACCAGTACTTATCAAAACGCTCCTTGAAAATGATGTCCTTACATCGAAAGCGCTCGCCAATCGTACAAAATAAACAGCCAGTGACGACGGTCTTCACTGAAAGGTATGACAACAGTAAATAAAAATTTACTTTATTTTTTATTGCATTATAAATAATACATAATGTGCATATGGCGAAAGAAGTTTATTTACATGTACGCGTCTTGTTTTCTGTATGTACAGAATTGCTTGAAATTTGAAGTTTGTGTAATATATAAAAATATGTCAATCGAAATTACTAAATGATTATTTATATTTTTATATTATTATATTTTTTTATAACAAATAAAAAACTAATAATTTCGTATTTAAATATGAAGTCAAAAATGGCTCTAAGAAATTTGCACGCATCTGTTTCTATATAAATTCTAGGTGAATTTTAAAACTCAAGACATTCATGAACTTTGCAACTCCGTTACGAAATTGTATATTAAGGCGAACATGTTAATCACCTGGTAAATGAATCGCCTTGCAAATTAGTGTACTACCAAGGCGAATCAATTTACCAGGTGGCAGGGTAGGCGAATTCAGTATTTTTTGCTGGTATACACGACTGTCAAACTCCATATATAAAAAAGGGCACATATTTTTTTATATAAAAAGTTTGACAGTCGTGTATACCAGCAAAAAATACTGAATTCCCCCACGCTGCCACCTGATAAATTTATTCGCCTTTGTTTTATAATTTTTAAATCCTTGTTTTACGTAACTTCTTTCACGTATCTTTTTAGCGTTTTTAAACAAACCGGTGGTATCATACACTTGAAATTAAGAAAGATATACTTTATTTTTGTATAACATAGACTTCTTTTATCATTCAGTTCAAAATGTTAAATAAATGACATATACTAGTATGTATAAGAAAACAATAAATTAAAATTTTTGATGCTTATTTTAAATCGCTTTTTTGGGTATTTTCGTTTCAAAATGGGGGATTTGTGGACATCATAAGTAAAATTGGGGACAAGAGCCAGACTTTTCCTGGCAACACTGTAGGTATATATAATTTCAAAAATAATCAACAGCAATACCTAAATAGAAGAAAATCCAAACAGATCAAACATGAATAAAAAATATAAAATAAATAATATTTATAATATTGTTATAACCACACACTGGCCGAAAGCAATGCATTTTGTAAATAACCACACTTGTCGACAGCATTCCTGGCAACACTGTAGGTATATATAATTTCAAAAATAATCAACAGCAATACCTAAATAGAAGAAAATCCAAACAGATCAAACATGAAGATTGCTGCCGGCAAGTGTGGCTATTTACAAAATGCATTGCTTTCGGCCAGTGTGTGGTTATAACAGTATTATTAATATTATTTATTTTATATTTTTTACTTTGCCTTGGTTCTTTTATAAATTAAATAAACATAATTAAAAAAAAAAATCAGTCGTAAATTATAGAACATATTTTACTTTCTTTTGTTTTTTAAAATTCACTTAAATTACATTAACCATATTAGACAAGCTACTTGACGATGTTTTAGCTGAACTACAGACCAAAAATATATATATTAAATATATAGTAAAATATGTTGACGACATACTAGCAATAGTGAAAATTAATGACAAAGATGAAATTCTAAAGACTCTAAGCAAATACCATAGTAAATTACAATTCACAATTGAAACAGAAGTAAAAGGTGTTATCAAATATTTGGACACAAAAATATGTAGAATAAACAACAACATAAAATTTGACTGGTATGAAAAAGAGACAGCTTCTGGGAGAATAATGAATTTTTACTCCACACAACCAAAATACCAAATAATAAATACCGCTAAAAACCTGATATCTAGAGTTTTGAGCATCAGCGACACTCAATTCCATAATGACAACATCAAACGTATTACTAACACTTTAAAGGCCAACTGTTTTCCAATAAAACTAATTAAAACATTGATTGAATCGACGTACAATAAAATGAAAAATAATGGAAATAACCAAACTAAGAACAATACGGATAAAGATTCAAAACTTTTTTGCAGTGTACACTACATACCAGGTCTTACTGACAACAAAAACATAATTACAACGATAAAAACCAACAAAATAAGTCTTGCTTACAAACCGAACAGAGTATTGAAAACAATATTTACAAATGTAAAAGCACCAACAAACAAATTACAACAAAATAACATTGTATACGAAATAGGTTGTAAGGGAAATGAAGAACAACACTGTGGACTCATATATATAGGAACAACAAAGAGAACATTACATACCAGAGTGAATGAGCATAAGATGGACATCGAGAGAGGAAAAAGATCAACAGCATTAGCTCAACACATAATGGAAACAGGACACACAGCTGATTTTGACAATATTAAAATACTTGACAAAGAAAAAGTAGAGAAAAAACGTTACATATTTGAGAGCTTACATATACAACAAAAAATTAAAAGAACAATGAACCATAAAGAAGACACTGACAATATAAGCGCGAGCTATAGTGTTGCCCTAAAATAATGTCTGCAAAATAATTAGTGCAATAATAACTTTTAAATAATTGTTATGTTTTCTCGTTGTTTTGTTTTGTTTTTTTTTACATATATAAATGTTATTATTATTAATTTATTGTAAGTTTTTATTATTGTTGTTTATATATGTATGTTTAATTGTTAAATAATATTGTTTTTTATCAACCAAATATAGACGAAAACCCTTTGAAAAAGTCAACAAAAAATTGACGAAACGTCAGGGTAAAAAAATGTAATAAAATTGTTTTATTTACATTTATTATAAGGCCCAATTAGCTTATTGCAAAAACCAAAAAAAAAAAAAAAAAATACATTAACTACCATTTCAAATTTTCAATTATATTCTCGTTTTTTTAAATCATTATTCATTATTCTACAAAATTTTGGTAGTAACAAATAAAACCAAAGGTATACTATTAACAAATTTTGTCCACTTTATAAATTAAGCATATAAAACATCTGTTTTTAATAAATAAATAAAAACTGCTTAATAATTTCTCTATGTATTTGTAATAATATTAAGAGCCAATGGCCCTAGCAGCTAGCGATTGTATTTTTGTAACATAAATAATTTTTTCTCTTATTTAATATTTAAATAAATGAATAATTTATTGTTTTCAAATTAATGGTTTTGATTACTTTTACCCGCTTAATTGCGCCTAAAAAATAAAAAATTTAGTTGCTAGGAAAAAAAAATCAAAGAGTATGAATGAAAATTCCAAAAATTTTGGTTGCTAATATTCCTGAAAAATTTAAACAAAAATTTATCTGAAGAAAAATAAAAATAATTTCTGCTGCATGCAGTCGACATTATGAGTGCAAAAAATATAAAACATTACATTTGAAAAAAAAATTACAATTATTAAATAATTATAAAGAAAAAAGCGAATTGTGCAAGAGGTATGGTGTTTCAAAAGCAAGAATTAACAGATTATTATTATATTAAGCACAAAAAGGAACAGAACTGGAGCTTTCGAAGAAGTGAAAAATGAACTTTGTAAATGGTTCAACCAAATGAGACGTAGTGGAGCTGCTATTTCCTCTCAAATGGTTATGGAAAAAGCAAAACAGTTTGCGGTTAAAATGAACTCAAAATTTAATCCAACTGCAGGATTGCTTTATAGTTGGCAAAAACGGGAAGGAATTAAACTACGTAAAATACACGGAGAGCTTCTTTAGCCAATGAAGAACGTGCAAATGACTACATAAATGATGTTCTTTCAAGCCTTATTTTGTCATATAATCCATCTGACATTTTTAATGCATATGAAAGCGGTTTATTTATTCGAGCTCTTCCCAACACAAATGTAATAAAAGAGGGGTACCTAATAAAAGGATTTAAAACCTCGAAAGACCTCTTGACTTTACTTTTTATTTGTGATGCAGCTGGAGATTTTAAAAAGATATCGTTATTAGAAAACAAAAAAATCCACGATGTTTTAAAAATAAAATTTTGCCTTAAAATGTTATGCCCAAAATAATGCTTGGATGTCTAGGGATATTTGGGAAAACATTTTAGTAGCACTCAACCAAGATATTCGTAACCAAGATCGTCATATAATTTTGTTTGTCGATAATGCTTCATGCCACAAAGTTGATATGGTTTCAAGCAACATTAAATTGGAGTTTCTACCTCCAAATACAACTTCATTCATACAGCCTCTTGATCAAGGAATTATTCATAGTTTTAAATCATACTACAAACAAAATACACTTCGAAAATAGATCACACATATTGAGAGTGAAAAACCTTTGCATGATTTTTCAAAAACCATTAGTTAATTAAATTAATTAAAAGCGATGCACATGATAAAACATTCTTGGTGGCTTGTAAAGCCGCTGACAATAAGCAATTGCTTTAAAAAGACATGTTATATATAACATATTATTTGCTTGGTTTGTTTTTGTATTGTAGTTTAACATATCTAATGTGGATTGCTCAGATAAAGAGGATTCCGAAAAAGATTGCGCTATTGAGGACGCAAAAAACTACCTTAGGGTTAAGTTCGAATAATATGTGCGTTTCGACGAAGATGAGCCTTGTTATGGTCAACTAACAGATCAAAACATAATAGAAGAAAATTTACCTCAACTACAGTCAGAAGATTCTTCGGATGAAGAAGACTTATTGGAATCCCCAACATGCTCTAAGATGTTAAATTCCATTTCTATTTTTCGCAGGTTTCTTATACACGATAACAAACATAGCAATAAGCAAGAAAATATGGAAAAGTATGCTGTAAATGCAGTTGAAAAACTTACCCCGCAATCTAAAATAACCAGCTATTAGATTTAACTTTTTAAATGCTCTTAATACTGTTAATAATACATTTCAAAATAATATCTATTTTTAAGCAGATAAAACAAGAAGATTATTTATTTTATTGTTTTATCATAACATGAATTACATTTATTTTAGTTTTTTGCAATAAAATTGCTCTACAATAATAATACAAATTTTGTATCTCATTTAAAAAAATATTTAATTGCACAAATTGTGCAACTATCCGAGTTTTTAGAATTGCGCCAATGGCTCAATTATCTAAGGTTTTTATAATTGCACCATTGGCTCAATTATCCGAGGTTTCGATAATTGGTTTCCCCGTTTAATAAAGTCATAAACTTGGATTTTTAGTGGCGCAATTAAGCAGGGACTACTGTAACTGAAATACATATTTTTCTAGATATTAAAATGTTAAAAGTATCATTTCGCTCAGCCATAGGAAGTCATATAAGCCGGTAAATACTCGGCGCAGACGGCTAAGCCGCCGGCCAAAGTTTTACTTTCAGCCGCCGCCGAAGTATTTCAGTACATTTTATTTTATGAATTTTTAATTAAATTTGAAATAATAAAAAGTTAACACTCACATATAGAAAACAATGTTTATAGTTTTTGTTTACATTTCTATAAAGCTTTTTTTATTAAAAGATGATATATTTCTTAAATTAAAAGTTAACAAAAAAGTTATTAATAACGAATTTAATTCAATAACAAAAAGCAGTGTAATAAAATATTCAGGTATGTGATGAAAAACGATTTCGACAAAATCGAAATTTTTAAATCCATTTTTTATAAAAATTGCTTAAAAAAATATTTGTTTTCTTCAAAACTTACAAAAATAAAATAAAGGAGAATAAAAACTGTGTTTTAATGAACTGTGTTTTGATGAATAAAGCATAAAAAATGCATTTTAAAATTTCGATTTTGTCGAAATCGTTTTTCATCATATACCTGATAATAACATTTAGAAAGTTATTTCACAGATGACTTCATACATATAAATAAATAATAGTATAATAAAAAAATTAAATTGCTATTTTTTTGAAATTAAAAGTTAGTAAAAAAGTTATTTATAACGAATTCAATTCACTACAATAAAATATAATAACATTTTTAAAGCTATACACAGTTAACTTCATACATTTCAATAAATAATAATATAAAAAAAAAAATTAAATTGAAATAAGGTAATTACACAGTTCGTTTTTTAAATTAAGAGTTGACTGAGCAGACGTATTGGCTATATCTAAGTCTTGTCTGTTTACGCTGGTCAAATTTTGACCATCAGTTTCCTCTGGGCCCCTAGAGTTTACTTTATCAAACCTTGGATAATTGTGGAGCACTATTGTTGCTAAAACTATCTAAAAAAGGAAAACAAATTAAAAAGAGTAAAGTTAGAATTATTGTATAAAAACCTTTTTGGCGTTTTCCGGTTCAAACGGTATACATGTTCTTAAAATTCTTCATTGCGACGTAAGAATTCCTTTAAAAATTGAAATATAAAGTAATAATAAAAATAAAGTACATATGTATAACGCATTTTTTGTCTAAAGTATTAATTACCAAACGATATTTCAATGCGTATGCTAGCGCCACTTAAATTGAACGTGGTTAAGTCTGGTTGATTTTTTAAATAATTCTGGGTTCTTTTCTATTATAATAATCAAACCCTAATGAATCCCGACTTTAAAATAACTCTTTGTTGCCTTCCCGAAATCCAGTATTCATAATTTTTAAAAAATGTAAGTTTTCCAAATCATTTAAAACATCTATTTTTTTCCAATTTTAACTTTTGTTTATTTTTTCCAATTTGCACTTGTTATTTTTTCACTTGTTTGTTTTATTTGTTTTTTTTTACAGTTTCACTTGTCATGTTTTAAGTAATGACATTACAGCTACTTTAAGGTCAATTTCGCGATTATTAATTATTTAAATTATTTTAATTTTGTGGTTTTTAGCAAATAAGATAAGTAAACAATACTGTTCTTTTAACAACGTTGGCGCTCTTATTTAAGTTACTCATTACAGCGTAAAAACTAGGCGCTAAATTACGTCGCGCCTAACGCCCGTATTTAGGGTGGATTGTAAGAGTAAACGAATAGTTAGTTTGTATATAATAATATTTATTAATATATTAAATAAATACTTTTTCGATATTCGTACTCTTTGGTGGTTAAAATAATTGAACTAGGAATTTTGCTACTCCTTGGACCACGTATACCTTTTAAAGCAGGGGTTCTCATCAAATTCCTGCTCACGGACCCCTAGTAAACTAATTTTTTTTCGCGGACCCCTCTGAAGCCAAAATTCATAATAAAACTTTTATTATTTTTGAAAACACTGTTTTTTCGGTTCTTTATGCGGACCTCTTGGATGGTTGCTACGGACCCCCAGGGGTCCACGGACCCCATTTGAGAACCGTTGTCTTAAAGAAATAAGCAGAGGAAAGAAATGAAGAATGAAATCTTTTTTTTAAAACCCAAACTTATGTTAGTATATTTTTAAAGTTCAGCTATATAACAGTCCACCCTAAATACATGCGTAAGACGTTATTTAACTGTCAAAAATTCTCATGCCCATACAAAATGTATGAAACCAACTCAAACAGCGCGACGCTAACTTTGGACAATTGAAAAATCCAATTTTGACTGCGCGTAAAAAGTGAAGTTGGCTGCAAAAGAAGTGTTGTTATTGTTTTTTTTTTGTGGTATATACAAAAGTATTTCCAACAGTAATGACATTACAGCTACTTTAATTATTTTAATTTTGTGGTTTTTAGCAAATAAGATAAGTAAACAATACTGTTCGTTTTACAACGTTGGCGCTCTTATTTAAGTTACTCATTACAGCGTAAAAACTAGACGCTAAATTACGTCGTGCCTAACGCCCGTATCTAGGGTGGACTGTAAGGTAAAGTTTTACTAAATGTTGGTACTTGTTCTGTACATATTTTTTTCTGCTTTTATAGATAATCGGTTAGTGTGTAGAGACTGAAAATTTTATTTTACGAAATAAAATATAATTTTTTCATCAAAACTTAGAAATACGAAAAAATGAATTGATGTAAAGCAATGAACTTTATTTCTTTACTTGCATTACATTACACACATTTGTATATTTATTTCACTGACCTTAAGTATCTATTTTCCTTCTTGCTACCACCCTTTTTCTTCTACCAATCTAACTCCACAAATAACTTTTTAAAATACAGTTTTGCGGAAAATTTCTTAACTTATTTACAAAAATGTTATTTTATATAAAAGCACCTTTTTCTAAGTGTTAAGAAAATTTTAATCAAAGTGCCTTTACTGTTTGTCTTTAACTTTCTTCCTTTTGTAAATTATCCCTTATGTAAAATACTTACATTAGGGATAATCTTACAGAAAGCATTTTTTACGAGCTCTTAAGTACAAAAAGTATTTTCAATATAAATAATGTTTTCAATAAATGTACCGTTGATGTTTTTAAATTTATTTCTGTAAATAATCAAATCCCCTGAAGTGATCAAAAAATTCACGGAACGTTGGGAGAAAAATGTAATAAAAAATTAAATTTTTATTGTCCTTACTAGCTTAGAATTTACATTTAACGAACCAAAGGTAACAAAATCAATTGGCCAAAAAAATGTACATAACAAAAGTATTTTTTCATAAAAGTTACGTTTTTAAAACATTACTCTGAATTTTCTATCTTTTGTTGAACATGTTAATAACACGTTCCAATTACTTATTAACATTAACGCTAACAATTATTATTAATATTATAATTAAATAATTATTTTATTTTAAGCCAAATTATGTGCTGCCCCTTAAAAATATAAAACAAAGGCGAATAAATTTATCAGGTGGTAGCGTGGGGGAATTCAGTATTTTTTGGAGTTTGACAGTCGTGTATACCAGCAAAAAATACTGAATGCGCCTACCCTGGCACCTTGTAAAAATTCGCCTTGCAAATTAGTGTACTACCAAGGCGTGCTGGTATACACGACTGTCAAACTCCATATATAAAAAAGGGCACATATTTAATTGTTATTAGGACAATAAAAATTATCTCCGTGAAGATAACAAACTAGAATAAAAAATAAACTTGTTTCACTCAAATAAAAGAGAGGAAAATTAAAAATGGCTTCCTTAGTCTCTCACACGAATAAAAAAATGAGTGCTTTACATTAAATTGAGTGCTACCAAGTTTAAATCCAACAAAATGTACTTAGATTTTATTAATTATATGGCAACATCTTCATAAGTACACACTCAACAATGAATATCAGCTCTTCTTCTTTTATTTTTCATGGGAGAGGATTTTTAAGTTAACAAACTAACTTAACAAACCGGAAATGAAAAGTTATTCAATTAGACAAATTTAATAAATTATTCAAAAGTTAATGCAATAAATAAAATAAAAATCGATATTTTATGAACAAAAACACCCCTTTTGTAAAAAAAAACTACAAATACGTTACAACTACAACTATTACCTGCGCTATCCCTGATACTACATATGGGCTTATATCTCGAAAACTAGGAGTTGTTCCTGGATGGGACCAACTGTGGATGAAAGCCACATATATTGACTCTAATCTGGCATATAGGCTATATTTGTTGAGCATATTTTCTTGAACAAAGTATTAAAAACAATAAATTTTTAAATTTCACTGATATTACAAATGGGCTTATATCTCGAAAACTAGGAGTTGTTCCTGGATGGGACCAATTGTAAATGAAAGCCATATATATTGGCTCTAATCTGGCATATAGGTTATATTTGTTGAGCATTTCGAGAAGTTTATTTTTAGTAATTTTAATGTCATTAAAATCTTTTAAAATACTTAAATTTATTGAAAAGGAATAGTCAAAAATTTTGCTCTGAAATATTCTTTTTGGCCTCAAAGACTTAGCCTCTTCCCGCAATACAATTCTATTGCACTTTCATCGGGATTAGCTTCTTTTCTGTATTTTATAAACTTCGAAACATTTAAGGTATCGTCACTTATTTCAAAACGACCCAATGTATGATTGCGGTTATCGTTCTCCAATTTTAACTCTTTACTAGAATGCTCTAGAATATTGTAAAATTGTGGTTTGCAAATCTTATTGCTTTCAATAATTTCTTGATTACTACATAACAACATTTTATCAATTACTTTAACTAAGCTATCTCTTATTATTTATAAATCAGATTTCAATTCTTCAAAGGATTTTATATGTTCGTAAACATCTTTACGAAATTTTTGTGGAGAATCATTTATTACTGTTTGACTGTATGTATTTGTGTTGAACTGAAAATTCTCAGGAGCACATTCATTTAAACTACTTTCTTTCTTAATTGGACTTGACATGGGTGCTTTAACTACGTATGTTTTATTTTCACTAGCTAAATTATTATTTGTGCTATTCAATAACGCAGATATATAATCGTTTTCTATTGAAAATGAGTTTTCTTTAAAGCAGTTTACATTACAACTTTTGTTTGGAATATTGTCAAATTTCGATATTTCATTTTCAGAATCATAATGTATATTACAAATAATACTATCGGCATTTTCAGGTGTGCCTGAGCCAGATTTTACTACTTCGTAATTTTTCAGCAAAAATTTTTCCATACTACAGATTCTTCTTCTATTTCGCAAATTATTTTGTATATTATAACTTTCTCTTCTTTTCAGAGAATTTAAAGAATTTATAATAATTTTAAATAATTCACAATTTTTTTAAGGAATGCACTGCAACTCTTTCAAAAAAGAGAATTTTATCAGTATGGACTTTAAATCAGTTGAATTAAAATTCGACTTACGCTTTACTCCCATTATGCTTTCCTTGCTCTGTATAAAGAAAAAAGAAGTTTTTAAGTTGTAAGATATAAAAACGTTTTTTATATTCTTTATTTTGTATAATATAAAAATACAATTGATTAATTTAATATGTTACCATTTTAGTTAATTAATAAAATTAACGTTAAAACAGAACTCACCGTCCAAAAAATGTAAGTCTTCCTTCTTTTTGTATGATCCATAAAAGGTTAATAAAAAAAGCGGGTTAGCGAAAAAACAGCACAAAATAAAAAATAAAGTTAAAAAACCGTCTATATTTTTTTTTTGTAAAAAAGTTCCAAAAATTGTTTGTGATTTTTTAATTTTTTTATTAAATAAATATGTTTTTTAGCAAAATCTAAATAAGCACTTTGACGATTTTTAACACTGCATTAGGCGAACTAAACGAAAAAGTTTCTGGCAACACTGATTAGGAACATTTTTATTTAAATTTTAACATATAACTTTAAACTAATATTTCACATAAACTTACCTTCGCTGGTGTCCTTTATCGGCGTCTTTTTCCTTATACAGTGATGGTCCTACTCTGTAAAAGAAGATAAAAATATATTAAAATTTGAAAATATGTTGTGTAGATTAAAAATGGCTTTTATTTGGGTGTTTTTTTTTTTAATTTGACATAAAATAATGCCAAGTTGATACATGTACTAAAATCAGAGCCATACTTTGTTTTTTAATTTTTTTCTGGCAACTATAGTTATCTAAATAAAAAAGTTATTGTCTGGCAGCCTACATAAAGAAAATGAGTTATCACTCATTTTGTCTCTCAGTATAAAGAAAGAGAAAGAGTGCAATTCTCTCTTCGTATTGAGTCAAAATTTTATTTTGTTACATCTAGTTTGTTATCTTCTCGCCCGCATAAAAATTTATTTTTTTATTACATTTTTCTCCCAACGTTCCGTGAATTTTTTGATCACTTCAGGGGATTCGATTATTAACAGAAATAAATTTAAAAACATCAACGGTACATTTATTGAAAACATTATTTATATTGAAAATACTTTTTGTACTTAAAAGCTCGTAAAAAAATTGCTTTCTGTAAGATGATCCCTAATGTAAGTATTTTACATAAGGGATAATTTACAAAAGGAAGAAAGTTAAAGACAAACAGTAAAGGCACTTTGATTAAAATTTTCTTAACACTTAGAAAAAGGTACTTTTATATAAAATAATATTTTTGTAAATAAGTTAAGAAATTTACCGCAAAACTGTATTTTAAAAAGTTATTTGTGGAGTTAGATTGTTAGAAGAAATAGGGTGGTAGCAAGAAGGAAAATAGATACTTAAAGTCAGTGAAATAAATATACAAATGTGTGTAATGTAATGCAAGTAAAGAAATAAAGTTCACTGCTTTAAATCAATTCATTTTTTCGTATTTCTAAGTTTTGATGAAAAAATTATATTTTATTTCGTAAAATAAAATTTTCAGTCTCTACACACTAACCGATTATCTATAAAAGCAGAAAAAAATATGTACAGAACAAGTACCAACATTTAGTAAAACTTTACCTTACAGTCCACCCTAGATACGGGCGTTAGGCACGACGTAATTTAGCGTCTAGTTTTTACGCTGTAATGAGTAACTTAAATAAGAGCGCCAACGTTGTAAAACGAACAGTATTGTTTAGTTATCTTATTTGCTAAAAACCACAAAATTAAAATAATTAAGAGAGATAAAATCGCGAAATTGACCTTAAAGTAGCTGTAATGTCATTACTGTTGGAAATACTTTTGTATATACCACAAAAAAAAAAACAATAACAACACTTTTTTTGCAGCCAACTTCACTTTTTACGCGCAGTCAAAATTGGATTTTTCAATTGTCCAACGTTAGCGTGGCGCTATTTGAGTTGGTTTCATACATTTTGTATGGGCATGAGAATTTTTGACAGTTAAATAACGTCTTACGCATGTATTTAGGGTGGACTGTTATATAGCTGAACTTTAAAAATATACTAACATAAGTTTGGGTTTTAAAAAAAAGATTTCATTCTTCATTTCTTTCCTCTGCTTATTTCTTTAAGACAACGGTTCTCAAATGGGGTCCGTGGACCCCTGGGGGTCCGTAGCAACCATCCAAGAGGTCCGCATAAAGAACCGAAAAAACAGTGTTTTCAAAAATAATAAAAGTTTTATTATGAATTTGGGCTTCAGAGGGGTCCGCGAAAAAAAAAATAGTTTACTAAAAGGTATACGTGGTCCAAGGAGTAGCAAAATTCCTAGTTCAATTATTTTAACCACCAAAGAGTACGAATATCGAAAAAGTATTTATTTAATATATTAATAAATATTTATTTATTTATTAATATATTAATAAATATTATTAAATATTATCGTTTACTCTTACAATCCACCCTAAATACGGGCGTTAGGCGCGACGTAATTTAGCGCCTAGTTTTTACGCTGTAATGAGTAACTTAAATAAGAGCGCCAACGTTGTTAAAAGAACAGTATTGTTTACTTATCTTATTTGCTAAAAACCACAAAATTAAAATAATATAAATAATTAATAATCGCGAAATTGACCTTAAAGTACCTGTAATGTCATTACTTAAAACATGACAAGTGAAACTGTAAAAAAAAAACAAATAAAACAAACAAGTGAAAAAATAACAAGTGCAAATTGGAAAAAATAAACAAAAGTTAAAATTGAAAAAAATAGATGTTTTAAATGATTTGGAAAACTTACATTTTTTAAAAATTATGAATACTGGATTTCGGGAAGGCGACAAAGAATTATTTAAAAGTCGGGATTCATTAGGGTTTGAATAATATAATAGAAAAGAACCCAGAATTATTTAAAAAATCAACCAGACTTAACCACGTTCAATTTGAAGCGTTGTTGAACTTGATTGAGCCATGGTTGAAAAAGTATTCCCGCAGAAAACCTATTGAACCTGAACAAAGACTTTATATTACATTAAAGTGAGTATACATGCTTATACATACATACATATATTTATTCAGACGAAAATTTAATTTAATAATTTTTTATATAATATCTAGCTTTTTGGCACATGGATCCTCATTGCATATGATTCCAATGAAATTTAGAATATGTTTGGAAACAGCCAGGCGTGTAGTTTTGGAAACTTGCGATGTATTGTGGCGAATACTTAAAAATATGTATGTATGTAAGCTCGCCTAATATTGCAGAGTGGAAAAAAATTTCTGCGGACTTTTTGAATTTCACTGGATTGCCACATTGTTTAGGAGCTGTAGATGGCAAGCATATACGAATAGCTTGTCCACAGAAAGCTGGCTCACAATATTTTAATTACAAAAAATTTCATAGCATTGTAAGTATGGTATTATTTATGACAGAATGTATTTAAAAAAATTAATTATATTAACAGGTTTTACTTGCAATATGCGACAGCAACTATACATTCACATTAGTGGATGTTGGTGCGTATGGAAGCCAAAGCGACAGAGGCATTTTAAAAAATTCAGACTTTGGAAAAAAAAATCTGTCGAAAACCCTTGACACACCTGCACCAAAAAACTTGCCTGGTTCAAACACATTTTTTCCGTTCTATTTCGTTGCAGATGCTGCTTTTCCCTTGAAGGAAAATATTATGAAGCCATATTTAAAAGTAACCGACGCGTCAAAGGAGAATTTAAATAAAAAAATAAGTGGCGCTAGCATACGCATTGAAATATCGTTTGGTAATTAATACTTTAGACAAAAAATGCGTTATACATATGTACTTTATTTTTATTATTTCTTTATATTTCAATTTTTAAAGGAATTCTTACGTCGCAATGGAGAATTTTAAGAACATGTATACCGTTTGAACCGGAAAACGCCAAAAAGGTTTTTATACAATAATTCTAACTTTACTCTTTTTAATTTGTTTTCCTTTTTTAGATAGTTTTAGCAACAATAGCGCTCCACAATTATCCAAGGTTTGATAAAGTAAACTCTAGGGGTCCAGAGGAAGCTGATGGTCAAAATTTGACCAGCGTAAACAGACAAGACTTAAATATAGCCAATACGTCTGCTCAGTCAACTCTTAATTTAAAAAACGAACTGTGTAATTACCTTATTTCAATTTAATTTTTTTTATATTATTATTTATTGAAATGTATGAAGTCAACTGTGAATAGCTTTAAAAATGTTATTATATTTTATTGTAGTGAATTGAATTCGTTATAAATAACTTTTTTACTAACTTTTAATTTCAAAAAAATAGCAATTTAATTTTTTTATTATACTATTATTTATTTATATGTATGAAGTCATCTGTGAAATAACTTTCTAAAGGTTATTATCAGGTATATGATGAAAAACGATTTCGACAAAATCGAAATTTTAAAATGCATTTTTTATGCTTTATTGATCAAATTCTTATAATTTTAAAACACAGTTTTTATTCTGCTTTATCTTATTTTTGTAAGTTTTGGAGAAAACAAATATTTTTTAAAGCAATTGTTATAAAAAATGGATTTAAAAATTTCGATTTTGTCGAAATCGTTTTTCATCACATACCTGAATATTTTATTACACTGCTTTTTGTTATTGAATTAAATTCGTTATTAATAACTTTTTTGTTAACTTTTAATTTAAGAAATATATCATCTTTTAATAAAAAAAGCTTTATAGAAATGTAAACAAAAACTATAAACATTGTTTTCTATATGTGAGTGTTAACTTTTTATTATTTCAAATTTAATTAAAAAATCATAAAATAAAATGTACTGAAATACTTCGGCGGCGGCTGAAAGTAAAATTTTGGCCGGCGGCGGCGGCTTAGCCGTTTGCGCCGAGTATTTACCGGCTTATATGACTTCCTATGGCTGAGCGAAATGATACTTTCAACATTTTAATATCTAGAAAAATATGTATTTCAGTTACAGTAGTCCCTGCTTAATTGCGCCACTAAAAATCCAAGTTTATGACTCTATTAAACAGGGAAACCAATAATCGAAACCTCGGATAATTGAGCCATTGGCGCAATTCTAAAAACTCGGATAGTTGCACAATTTGTGCAATTAAATATTTTTTTAAATGAGATACAAAATTTGTATTATTATTGTAGAGCAATTTTATTGCAAAAAACTAAAATATATGTAATTCATGTTATGATAAAATAATAAAATAAATAATCTTCTTGTTTTATCTGCTTAAAAATAGATATTAATTTGAAATGTATTATTAAAAGTATTAAAAGCATTTAAAAAGTTAAATCTAATAGCTGGTTATTTTAGATTGCGGGGTACGTTTTTCAACTGCATTTACAGCATACTTCTCCATATTTTCTTGCTCATTGCTATGTTTGTTATCGTGTATAAAAAACCTGCGAAAAATAGAAATGGAATTTAACATCTTAGAGCATGTTGGGGATTCCAATAAGTCTTCTTCATCCGAAGAATCTTCTGACTGTAGTTGAGGTAAATTTCCTTCTATTATGTTTTCATCTGTTAGTTGACCATAACAAGGCTCATCTTCGTCGAAACGCACATATTATTCGAACTTAACCCTAAGGTAGTTTTTTGCGTCTTCAATAGCGCAATCTTTTTCGGAATCCTCTTTATCTGAGCAATCCACATTAGATATGTTAAACTACAATACAAAAACAAACCAAGCAAATAATATGTTATATATAACATGTCTTTTTAAAGCAATTGCTTATTGTCAGCGGCTTTACAAGCCACCAAGAATGTTTTATCATGTGCATCGCTTTTAATTAATTTAATTAACTAATGGTTTTTGAAAAATCACGCAAAGGTTTTTCACTCTCAATATGTGTGATCTTTTTTCGAAGTATATTTTGTCTGTAGTATGATTTAAAACTATGAATAATTCCTTGATCAAGAGGCTGTATGAATGAAGTTGTATTTGGAGGTAGAAACTCCAATTTAATGTTGCTTGAAACCATATCAACTTTGTGACATGAAGCATTATCGACAAACAAAATTATATGACGATCTTGGTTACGCATATCTTGGTTGAGTGCTACTAAAATGTTTTGCCAAATATCCCTAGACATCCAAGCATTATTTTGGGCATAACATTTTAAGGCAAAATTTTATTTTTAAAACATCGTGGATTTTTTTGTTTTCTAATAACGATATCTTTTTAAAATCTCCAGCTGCATCACAAATAAAAAGTAAAGTCAAGAGGTCTTTCGAGGTTTTAAATCCTTTTATTAGGTACCTCTATTTTATTACATTTGTGTTGGGAAGAGCTCGAATAAATAAACCGCTTTCAGCTGCATTAAAAATGTCAGATGGATTATATGACAAAATAAGGCTTGAAAGAACATCATTTATGTAGTCATTTGCACGTTCTTCATTGGCTAAAGAAGCTCTCCGTGTATTTTACGTAGTTTAATTCCTTCCCGTTTTAGCCAACGATAAAGCAATCCTGCAGTTGGATTAAATTCTGAGTTCATTTTAACCGCAAACTGTTTTGCTTTTTCCATAACCATTTGAGAGGAAATAGCAGCTCCACTACGTCTCATTTGGTTGAACCATTTACAAAGTGCATTTTTCACTTCTTCGAAAGCTCCAGTTCTGTTCCTATTTTATTATTTCTTTATAATTATTTAATAATTGTAATTTTTCTTTCAAATGTAATGTTTTATATTTTTTGCACTTATAATGTCGACTGCATGCAGCAGAAATTATTTTTATTTTTCTTCAGATAAATTTTTGTTTTAATTTTTAAGGAATATTAGCAACCAAAATTTTTGGAATTTTCATTCATACTCTTTGATTTTTGTTTTCCTAGCAACTAAATTTTTTATTTTTTAGGCGCAATTAAGCGGGTAAAAGTAATCAAAACCCTTAATTTGAAAACAATAAATTATTCATTTATTTAAATATTAAATAGGAGAAAAAATTATTTATGTTACAAAAATACAATCGCTAGCTGCTAGGGCCATTGGCTCTTAATATTATTACAAATACATAGAGAAATTATTAAGCAGTTTTTATTTATTTATTAAAAACAGATGTTTTATATGCTTAATTTATAAAGTGGACAAAATTGGTTAATAGTATACCTTTGGTTTTATTTGTTTCTACCAAAATTTTGTAGAATAATGAATAATGATTTAAAAAAACGAGAATATATCTACCAGGTTATGTATATAGCCGGGTTAAACGGCTAATAACTGAGCCGCCAACAAGCCGACAAGTTCGGCGGCGAGGCTTATGATATTTTATTAGCGGCACGGCTAGCCGTTAGTCGCGCCGATACGACTCTCTCCACTGAAGAAGATTGTTTAATATTTAATTTAGTTTTGCAGCTTTTTTGTTATAAAAAATAATTAAAATTAAGACCAAAAAATAATAGTTTATTGTAGACCGAAAGTAAAAAAGGTTGTATTGGCTCAAATTAAAGAAAGGCACTGGGAACAGTTTTACCGCAATAGCGAAAATAAGTACTAGCCAGTTGCTTGCTTGCATGTGATCCACCAATACGACTTTTCTACTTTCGGCCAAAAATTTGTTAATAATTTTAGTCTTAATTTAAGTTATTTTTGTTGTGATAAGCAGCAAAATAAAATTAAATATTTAACACGTTTTTGACAGCTCGAATAAGTTTTTACAAAAACAAAATACACGTAAAAGCTAAAACATATGATGAACATATGATCTGATGCAGTCACCTGTTTAATACGCCTTGTCCTAAATCTTTAGCATTTTTGTCCAATTTTTGTTTAAATCACTTGGAAAAATATTTGCGAAAACCAAAATCCGTCTATTAATTTGTCGGTAAAACTTTTTGTATGTATGTATTTGTAACTTTCGTTTCTTTTCTTCATCTTTCTGCTTTGAAAATAAAATCATCGTTGGCAAAAAACAGTTTTTTAATTAAGCTACAGGTCTTTTACTATAAAAATGAACACAATTTATTAAGTTTTTAAAACTTAATATTGTGATATCCGTTTGATATTATCTTCGGAAGTAATAACGAATTAAAGAAAAATTTAAATTGGTTATTACTTCTGAAGAAGATATCAAAATATTGAGTTGTTATAAATAGATTAATTGTGTTTATTTAATTTATAAAAGAACCAAGGCATAGTAAAAAATATAAAATAAATAATATTAATAATACTGTTATAACCACACAATGGCCGAAAGCAATGCATTTTGTAAATAGCCACACTTGCCGACAGCATTCTTCATGTTTGATCTGTTTGGATTTTCTTCTATTTAGGTATTGCTGTTGATTATTTTTGAAATTATATATACCTACAGTGTTGCCAGGAATGCTGTCGGCAAGTGTGGTTATTTACAAAATACATTGCTTTCGGCCAGTGTGTGGTTATTTACAAAATACATTGCTTTCGGCCAGTGTGTGGTTATAACAGTATTATTAATATTATTTATTTTATATTTTTTATTCATGTTTGATCTGTTTGTTTGCTGTTGATTATTTTTGAAATTATATATACCTACAGTGTTGCCAGGAAAATTCTGGCTCTTGTCCCCAATTTTACTTATGATGTCCCCAAAATCCCCCATTTCGAAACGAAAATACCCAAAAAAGCGATTCAAAATAAGCATCAAAAATTTTAATTTATTGTTTTCTTATACATACATATACTATGTCATTTATTTAACATTTTGAACTGAATGATATAAGAAGTCTATGTTATAAAAAATAAAGTATATCTTTCTTAATTTCAAGTGTATGATACCACCGGTTTGTTTAAAAACGCTAAAAAGATACGTGAATGAAGTTACGTAAAACAAGGACTTAAAAACACAGTAAAAAAAAAATAAAGAAAAAATATCAAAATCTACAAAAAGTCGGAAAATAGTATAATAAATATTTTTCATCATTTTTGTATTAGCAACATTTCGCTATTTATTGTTTGTGTTAATAAATAATATTTAATTAAATGTTAAACTCGATATTAATTAAGATGTTTTTAGCTAGACTGTCGAGAGAAGCCATAAAAATTAAATTTATCCTAATAAAACAACAACAAAGAATTATAAATTAATTATCAATAACTGAATCAACAATTTCCACTGAAGCCAATCAATTTAAACTATATTCAATATTTGTTTATTAAATGCTAATATTATTTATAATAACAACAATAACAACAGAACATATTGAGTTAGAAAAAATCAAGATAGAAAAATTAAGAAAACTATTTAAATAATTTAAACATTGTTTTAAAAGTTAATACTCTCTGTTAATACAAAAAGTAAAAATCTAAGAATTTCTAAAATTTTACCTTAAGTCTGTAGCGCTAAGTAAAATCTTATTTGAAGTTCAGTTCCGGCTGTATTTACTATTGTACGTTTCTGTTTTACTTAAAAGCAACGAAATTTTCCAACTGGAACGGATAAAGTAATACATTTTGCAGAAGTTAAAAGTTTTTTTAATCTTTTAAAATAATATTAATTGTTTTTTTTTTTTTGTTTTTTGTTTTTTAAATAGGATCAGTCAGAAATGTCTGTTGCAAAATATAACATTCTTGCTTAAAAATTATAAAAGTTTTGCAATTAAAAATCAGCATGATCAGTACATGTCCTTCAACACAGAGGGCAAAACACCACACCTGTCTACAATTGTTTAATTTATTTTTTTTTAATTTCGTTTGTATTCCTGCAGATGGGTGTATTTATGAAAAAAATATTAAAAAAGGTAACAAAAAATCATCAGCTTTTTACCACTTATCACTTATTCACCACTGAATAACACTAGGATCTGATATAGTAAATTTAGGTCAACAAATCTTTAAATTTTCTAACAAAAAACCTTTTTTTAACACAAAAACTTTATGGCAGGAAAGAATTTCTTATGCCTGTTTATATGTATAGTTGGTTATACATTTATTAAGAAGGGTATATAAGATTCGGCATAGCCGAATAAAGCACTTATACTTGTTTTTATTACATTTTTGCGGTATTTTAGAGTTAAGAATTCCCATACAAAAATTATATTTTTATGTCTTGATTTCGCATGTGTTCATTTCTAAAGAAAATACGAAAGAATAGACACTAGCAGAATATGATGCAGCATTTTTTGGATCGCTATCATCTTTCTTCGTATCATCAAATATATAGCAAACTAATTTGATTACTAAAGCCGACTTAAAAATTGTTAGTTGGTTATAAAAATTAGAATTAAAAATTATCCTCTCAAAACACTAAAATAAAAATCAATAAATTTTTGGGGGAACTTAAATAGCTTTTTAGTAATTCCCACAAAATTTATACTGATTTACCAGGCTGCAATTGAGCTATTAAACTTAATAATTCGCTTAAATGAGAGTATAAAATAAAACTCTAAATAAAGTATAAATTTTATTTGCCAGCCAAGGCAAGCTTTAAGTATTTTACCGATTCTTTTCTACTCAAAATCTACAATTATAACAAGGATATAGCAGATACAACAATTAATTCTAAAACAAATAAAGTAAAAATCTACTTAAAGTTACTGACAATTTTGAAATTATGAACCTAAAGAACTTCTGCTCTACCCGTGTCATTTAATCTGTTTAACTGTTTAAATGTTCAACTCATAAAAACTTAATAACGGAAAAAATATTTAAAACGCTTATTATTACGCAAATAGCAATATATTATATGGCGTTCACACTTATGTGTTTAAGCAAGTTTTAAGTGTTTATGTGCAAAAAAAGTTGTTTTTGAGATGTTTTCCCATACATTTACTTGTCTAGCAAAACACTTAAAACAGACGTCTTTTTGATTTAAACTCGTAGCAAAACACTTCAAATCCAGGGTTCAGATATATTCGTGACGTGTGTTCAGTTGTTTTTTATATTTTGGCGTTGCACTAAATAGGATTTTTAATGGCGGCAAATCAAAAATTAAGCGTCGTGTCAAAAAGCGTAAGCAACATAAGCACATTCAACATATTTTTCAAGACATTAATTTGCAATTAGAAAAATTTAATTATTATATTTTATTTTTGCTTGATGGCAAATGACTTAAATATTTTGGGATAAATAATTTCCAAGCTGTTTTGCAAAAATCTAGTAAACGTGCACAAACAGGGTGCATTCCTAAGGATCCTCTGCGGAGGAGGATACCAATTTTTTTCCAGTAATATTGTCGTTCTAAATTGCTTTTGTTATTTTTACAAACATCTCAACTTGTCGCAAATCTCGTGAAATGTTTATCGATCTACCCGAAACCAGTTTTTAATTCCTTCTTCATTTAGCATTTGGCAATTGAATTCCCAAAATAATAAAAATAATTTTACTGACAATAATAACTATTATAGATATTACCAATTTCATTTCCTCTATTATCTAATCCATTACAGTTTTGTTAAACGCACAACGTCTACAATTATAAATCTTTTTTTTTATTACTTCATTATTTATATAATCTCCAACATAAGGCTTTTATCACTTATCTGAAAATTAGATGCATTAATTTAATATGTACTATCTGTTTAAACAGCTGACCAAATGCCAAACTAAAACACTATAATAACAGTGTGAACGCTTGCGTTTAGTTACTTAAACATATCGCTTAAACACGTTGTAAACACAGAAGTGTGAACGGCATATAAAGCGTCTTACTGACTGTCTTTATAAGTGACTGTTCTGCCAGAATAAACTTGGGCTTAGAAATTTTGAAATATATTTAAATACACTGATGCACACATATAAAAATTTACATAAATATGTGTGCGTTACTGTATTAGTTTGATTGTTTTTGTGCATGCTTTACATATTTAATTTATTGTTTTATTGAAAATAACACAGCTGCTTCATGCAGTTTTAAATAGAAGTATAAAATTTAATGAAATAATGTTTATGAAAACAATAAAATATAAAAAGCTTTTAAACCAACATGTATATGATCCGGAAATATAAACTACAGTTATGACTTTTTTAAACAAACCTTAATATCTTGAAAAGTAATAAGGGCTTATAAGAAAAATTATAAAACTATAATGACAAGTAATTGTTTAAAGAAACTTAAATCAAAATTCAATTGAAATATTTAAAAACAACTTAAATTATTCTAAATCAACTAACACTTCAAACAATCTTTAAAACATCATTCATACTTTGTGGAGTTATGACAATTCAATAATATTAATATAGAGGAAGTTTTTTCAAATTTTTTTTAAGGGTTCTAAAAATCCTCTTAGTCCTTCTTGGGTTTTGTATGGTACATTTTATGTTATTTCTTATATAATATCAATTTTATTGTAACGAAAGGCATGAAGAATTTTGCCCTTGACAGCAGGTAATATATGAAATGGCATTATTAATAAAATAGTATATAATTATAAATTTCGTTGCCTACTTTAAGGCAAAAACATGTCTGTTTTGTTAATACCAATCACACAAATAAATACAATAATTTATAAAAACTAAAAATTTATAATTAAATTTGTAATTATAGCAAAACAGTTTATAAAAAAATTTATACATACTAAAGTTTTAACCAAATATTCTTTCATTTTAAATTAGGTATTTGTGGATCGATGGTTAGCAGAGAGTAGCACAGGTTGAAAAGTAATCAAAATATTAAATTTAATGCCTGTAAATCAAACAAGTGTCGATAATAAAAAAGCTAGGAAAAAAAATCCCTCATCTAACTACACTATATATATATATATATATATATATATATATATATATATATATATATATATATATATATATATATATATATATATATATATATATATATATACAGTGGCACAGAAAACTCTACATACCCACCGAAAACCTATATTTTATGTAAAATTTAAAATAAATGTTTTTTAAAAATTGAAAATTTATTAAAAAATTTAGTTTTTAATACACATAAAAGTGTACATATTTGTAGTTTACTGTTTGAGTTTATAAAAAATATTGATATTTTAATATTTTGTTGCACCTCTTTTACTTTCTTACAGGGCATTTAAGCGATTCTTCATATAATACACCAGAATGCAGTTGTTTAGGTAAATTGTACAACAGCTAATTCTTCTAATGGCCGCACTGTGCTTTGGGCCGTTATCTTGTTGAAAGTACCAACTTCCAGACAGACCCATTTGAAATGCTGACTCCTTCAAATTATCTTTTAAAACGTTGAAATACCTAAGTCGATCTATTGATGTCTTAATTAAAACTAAATTTCCAACCCCAGCCGCTTACATACATCCCCAAGTCATGAACCATTACAACGTAATGGCAAAACATGTGTAACTTACTTTAATTGGAAAAGTGCCACTGACCAACAGTGGGAGTATGTATGCTTTTATGTGTATTAAAAACTGCATTTTTTTTAAATAAATATTTCCATTTTTCAAAAATCATTAATTTAGAAAAGTTTTATTTTTTATAAAGAATGATAGATTAAAAATATTGTTGATAAAAAAATTTTAAAATTTACATAAAATGCAATTTTTGGGTGGTATCTAGAGTTTTCTGTGCTACTGTATATGGCAAAGTAGTAACAGGATCATTTCTGTACATGAAATATTTTTGAAAATTTTGTTGTTGCTATTACATTCCATTAGTGTCTGCGTCAAAATTTTTCTTATAATGTAAAGTTGAAATAAAAACATATGTATAATGATTAAGAAAAAAAAAAATGGAAATAAAAATTTTTATTAAATAAAATTAAAAAGTGATAGTAATGATAATAACTGTTTACAGATTATAATGTTTACATTAGTTTTAATTAATAAAGGCGAATGTTGGATTATTCCATCCCACAGCATCAAAAAAAAAAAATCGGGTGATGTGTTAGCAATAAAATTCAGAGGATTTCTGTATTCTGCAAAATCGATTCTAAAAAGTGGTAAGTGAATTTTATTTTATTGATTATCTAGGTGAAACTTATTTTTTTATCGCTGTCATCTGACACATATCGCCGTCAAAATATTATATATAGAAAAAAAAATTTTTTTTTAAAATGTATCAAATGACGATGAAGTCTCCTAAAACATCCCTATATCAGAGTTCAGAAAATATGCACATCATACACAACAAGTATTGTACGATACTCACCCTTTATTGTGTGTATTTAAAAATAAAACTTTTGGCGCTACAACAAAAAAGAAAAACATACCAATATTATACAGACTATACTAAATAACACTGTAATTTATTAAAAAAAAATTGAAGAGTATTTAATAGTTAATGAAGTTTTAACAGTTAAATATTAAAAATTAGGTGTATTTTAGAAACCGTAGGTGAAAAACCCTGTAAATTATGGGGTTCAGAACTTAATTTTGTATTGTCTTTAGTTCTTAGAACAAAGTATAAATGACATGGATATCATCTTAAAATTCTCTAATATACCTTTGTGTTGGCATAAAAAATTCTGTAATTCATTAAACTATTACAACTAAAAAAGTATATTGTTTCAACCAAATTTATTTAAAAAGAATACTAGCAATTAGGACTCAATATAGGTTTTAAATAAAAAACAAAAAGAGTTAATTAATAAAACAGACACGTTGTTGTTACACACGGTTTTATATTTTAAGGATAGAGCAGCAAGTCAAAGTTTAAATTTTTTTATAAATATATTAGGAGGAGCCATTTTTAGTAATTTTAAGAACACTAAGTTTTAGTAACCTTTAACATATTTTTTAGCAGTGTTCAAAACTACAGGTATGTTTTTATTGTTTATGAATACGTACACAAAAAAAAATACTGTACACAACGGTTGTATGCTGATGATCAAAAACACTGTGATAACGTACTGATCCTCATTTTAGTGTACTGATCTTAAGGAATAACTAGTAAATTTTAGTGACCTTAAAATATTTTTAATGAACTTTAGCGTACTTTTTAGTGATCTTTAGTGTTTTTCATTTCTTGCTTGTAAATTACTTTAAGCGTTTATTCTTTAAAGTAATTCTTAGTTAACTTTAAAGTCTTTAAAGTGATCTTTAATGTTTTTCATAGTGACATTTTCTAGGTGTATTTTTTATGTCTTCAGATCCATCGACATCTGCCAACAACAAATTCCTTTAATAATCTTTTTTTGTCATTGCAACTTATGTGCTTATTTTTTTCCACATACATGTTAATTTGCTAATATTTTATTTTCAAATTAAATTCTTTTGAACAATAAAACTAAAATAAAATGTTCCTTAAATTTTTGTTAGAAAAAATAGAAAAACTCTTAAATTTTATTGTATATTTATAAAATAACACAGAAACTGTTATTGTCCAAATAAAATATTATTGGCCCAACAATTTATCAAAACAAAAATAGATTATTACAAAATAGATTCAAGTTTATTTATTCTCTACATACTTCACAAAGTTGAAGAAAAATTCTTATAAATCAAGGGATTTTTTAAGCAGAAGTAAAAATATAACTACATGCTCATAAAATTATATAATATTAACACTCTTTATGCTGTAATAAAAGCATTTTGCATATTTAAACTCCATAAATTGACGATTATTTTTTCGACGCCTTTTTCATTCAGTAATATTTTATTTTACTGATTTTTACATTGCAAACAAATTTAATATTACCTCAAATAATTTTATGTTTCTATAAAAAATTATCTAATTGAAGTTTTATCAATACTTATTTCTATATTTGTTTTGTAAAATTACCTTAAATAATTTTAGAATACCTGTTAAACATATCCTTTTTAAAAAAAATTATCTAGTATAACTTTTTTAAATACTTTATAATAGAAGTATTTGTAAATTCAATTTATTAACAAATAATTAAATTTATAACAGATTTAATCTATTCTTTATATAGAATGTTGAAATTTTGATAATTTATATATTAAAATATAACTTGCCAATAGCTCGTCTCTAAATTCAACTTCAACAACTAAACCGCTTGATGCATCTTCGTCCACCAACACCAAGAACTCCTAAACTACTTCCCAATTGTCTATTTCTAAAAACGTTTTGAGCCAAAAAACTGGCGAAGATATTAGCCAGTCATTATCCTCTCAACAGGTATCTTCTGTTCTAAATTCTAATATCGAATTAGATGCTTGCCCTACCAATCTACATTTCAAACACGATTACATTGCCAATAGCTCGTCTCTAATTTCAATTTCAACAACTAAACCGCTTGATGCATCTTTGTCCACCAAGAACTCCCAAACTACTTCCCAATTGTCTATTTCTAAAAACGTTTTAAGCCAAAAAACTGGCGAAGACATTAGCCAGTCATCATCTTCTCAGCAGTTATCTTCTATTCTAAGTTCTGTTTCATCATTCGCCGATATTGAATCTGATGGTTACCCCTCAAATCTACGTTTTTAAAATTATTACATTGCCGATAGTTCATTTCTAAATTCACTTTCTACAACTAAAGCGCTTGATGCATCTTCGTCCACCAACAAAAAGAACTACCAAACTACTTCCCAATTGCTTATTTCTGAAAACGTTTTGAGCAAAAAAACTGGCGAAAAGATTAGACAGTCATCACCCTCTCAGCAGTTACCTCCTCTTCAAAATTCTGCTTCGGTTTTAAACTCTACAACAGTAAAACTTAACTCCACATCAGCAATAACTGAAAATTTGCAAGGTGCAGATAGCTGGCTATAGTAATTTAGAATCACCATCTTGTACAAAATATAGTCTTCATATTACGACAAGTACGGATATTTCTACATTTAATGAAGGTACAGTTTAAGAGTATATTGCGGACTTAACTTTTGACATAACCGGCGAAAGTATCAACTCTAAAAAAGACATTTCCAGGGAACAAGATACAAGTATTGTGATAGTACCAAATAGCGGTCAAAGATCTAAAAAACATTTCTGCGTATTGCAGTGGCGCTTGCTATAATTTTTTTCTTTACGTATATTTTATTAATATATTTTAATTTCCGGCTTACAAATGTATTTGCAATGCCATCTGTTGCCAACAATTAACTTTAAGCATTATACTCACTCGTTTGACGTTTACATAATTATTTGTTTTCGTACGATTAAAAATAATGTTTGGGAATAGAACCGTAAAATCGCACCACTTTTGGTATATTTAAAGCAGCTGAGCAGTTATTTTTGCCAGTTTTAAGATAAAGGTTCACCTTAGAACTCCAAAAAGCTTAAGTTTTTTAAGTTTTTGTTAAAGTTTTGGTTACAAATTCCTAAATTGTAAAAAAGAAGAAAGAAGTAAGTGGAAAAGTTTTATCCACGTAACAAAATTTTTTGTTCCCCGTAAAAGCATGAAATTATAAGGTAATTTTTCTTTAGTTTCATTAATTCATGTTGAATTAATTTCGTATTGTATATAACTTAAATATATTTCTTTTTGAAATCTTCCTTTAAATAGACATATTTTTATTTCTCACTGGTTGGAGACTTGAGCGTTATTTCTTTTACTATATTTTTTTTTTACTTGAAAAGGTGCCAATCGTTAAAGGTATTTATCAAGTAAAGAGAAAAATTCCTATTAAGAACACGAAAACGATTAATTGTTTTTAAACTTATTTAGATTTGGCATCTAATCCTAGGAGAAAGGAATCTGTGTTGATCAATTAAGTTTAGTTCGTGGTTCGTTCAGTAAAGTGGTGTGGGGAAAAAATGTACATTGTGATAATTAAAATAAAATGTTTCAAATCTGTGAAGTCCGGTGATAAAAATAACGTCTAAACAAAGGAATATAAATTTGAAGACAAAGTTATTCGATAAAAACAATTAAAAACTTAAAGAAATATGTTTAGAAATAAAACCTTAAAAACATCAAAATCAAAAACTCCAATAATTATTACCTATAACAAAAATATATATACATAAATTATACAAGAATTTAAAAGAAAAAAGGAGTAGAGAATGAAAAAGAAAGATCATTTAAAATTGTTAAAATTACACTACTCTGCAAAAATTCTAAATGAAAAAAAAACCACGTGAAACTAATTTTTTTTAAATATAGCTTAACCCTTAACTACATTCGCTTTTTTAACTTACGTTACTACATTGGTGGGGTGATTTTCTACCCCAATCGAAAATTCTTTCTATTTTGCAGGGCCTCGCAAAAAAACGAAAGTATTACTGTGCAACATTACATTTGTTTATTTTTTATAAAAATAACATTGTTGTCATGTCGACATGAACTGACAATACACGGAGTTTTAAAAAATATGCTTCAGTACAAAGTAAGTTATAAATTATTAAGTGCGGCGTGGCGTAAAAAAATAAGTTGTAATATGTTTGATCAAATACGTGTTTAAAATTTTTATATAAAAACAAAGCAAAAAAACATAAACTGGTGTTAACAGTTAATTCTTTTATTAAAATTTTAATTTGTTGATGAACAGAGTAACAAAGGAATTTTTGTAATCTTTGTTATTTTTATGTGAGTTTGTGTGAATGCATGTAATTCAATTGCAATAAAATAAAAGCTTACATTTCATACATACATCTGAATAAAATGAGAAGTTTAACATACATACTTAGAAGTAAAATAAATTTGGGTATGGCAATGCCCCTTTAAAGTTTCAATTTATCTCTCTTAAATATTATTAAATTCAGTATTTTATCATTGATATTTTAATGCAATGGAAGTACGTGTGAAAGTGTGTGCTTTTTAATAAAATTAGTATTTTTATGTAATATCAATTGAATTATTTTGATGGTAATTGTGTCTCTTAAATTAAGTATTTAAATATTAATTGCGAAAATAGAATCCTTTGATAAGACCAATGGTTTTGCTTTGTTATAATCATGAATCTACAACTCTCATTGTCATCTATATATATATAAAAGTTTAAAAAATTCAACAAGTTTGAAGACTATTTTTATCATTCATTATTTTTTTTATATTACTTTATTAATATTGTACGGTATACACAAGTATCTAAAAAAATTAAATATCAAATTTTTTTTGCTTTGCATGAATTTGTTTTGCATAATATTTTTCTTTATTTAAATACATTATTTGTTTCTTTTTTTATTTATTTAAATAATTCCTTTTAAGTCTTTTCCGGTTTCGTCTGAACACATTTTCTTCAAATACATTCACATACCACTTTTATTTCCTGATTCAGTGTTTTTCATTTCCTTGATAACAATACCCAATTCGCAAACACCATAATCGTTTAAGTGTGTAAGTAGTTCGATACTCGGCATTTATTAGTTTTTGTTGTTTTAAGAATCAACAATTCAGCAGTTCCCGGCAATATTACTGCACATAGCATAGTTTTAGGAAAATTTTTATTTGTTATAGCTGTTAAGCTTTCCGTTTAAAAGGTATTTTGTTTTTTTTGGTTTAGCAATATAAGTCGTAAAAACTTGCTAGTTCTTAATTAAGGCATCGGGTTTTTTATAGTATCTCCTATTAAAATTTCAATACATTTGGTTTGCTAATTTAAAGAAAATTAAGGTTTTTTTTATTACATTTTGTTTTTTTTTTTTTTTTTTGCTTTGTTTCGTTTTAACGAAAATCACAAATTTAAGTTACATTTCTCTTAAACAAAAATTAAAATTAAAAAAAAATTCCCTTCTTTTACGGGTATAATTTGTCTTTAAAATGGATGAGGATGTGGTTACCCCTGTAGATAAAAGCATTAATTGTGTATTATGCCATAATACAATTTCTTCCAAAAGCAGCCAGATTCAGATATGCTGTGGACACAATTTTCATAAAACTTTTTTTAGTAAGAATATAAAAATTAGACCGTATTGTTCAATTTGTAACACTTGGCTTGTGAGCGAACAATCATCTAATAACAACTCTTCTGTTAATACTCGTTCGAAAAGTTCTGAAACAAGTGCAACACAAACGCCTAGTACACAAAATTCATTAGTTTTATCAGAAGAGACGTCTGTTAACAAACCCACAATTGTACCTATTACGTTAAATACACCTTGTTCAAGTAGTAAAGGTTCTGGTGGTAATGCAATTACTATTCAGCCTGATGTGTTGAATGATATGATAGTCTATATCTTCTCTGCACAACAGGCTCAGCTATGCGCTGCAATAAGTAAGCAGATAGCATCAGTAGTTGAAGCTAATATGCAAGCAAGTTTATCAAGAATAAGTCCAAACATTTTTAATGCTTCTCATCCTTCTCATAATTCTTCAGAAAGTCAGACCTCTCCGCGGATACAACCCTACCGGATGTCGAACATCAGACGTTGAGTGAAGTTTTAGGAATACGTCCAGCTTCTGATCGTGCTTTTAACCATCGTTCTAATAACGTAAATACAGCTTTTAGGTCAAATAGTACTCCACTCAGGTCTCTAATAGCGTCAGATATGCACGTCCGACCTGATAAAGTTCATCAGACCATCTTAAATTGGAAAATTAAGTTTTCGGGATCAGGTAATAGTTTGCCGGTGGACAATTTTATTTATCGTATAGAGGCCTTAACAGCGCAAACATTGTATGTGAACTTCGATTTATTATGCAACAATGCAGGCGCTTTGTTTGAAGGAAAAGCTAATGACTGCTTTTGGCGTTTACATCAAAAAGATCCAAAAATTACGTGGCCAAGGTTGTGTAAGACACTTAGGGAACAATATAGAGATTCTCGAACGGATATTGATTTTCTTGAGTTGATACTGGATAGAAAACAGAAGTCGAATGAGCCCTTTCATGTATTTTATGAGGCAGTCAACGACATCATTGATAGATTAAATGAACCCGTCGATTATAACACTTTAGTAGAGATTTTGAGGCGTAATTTATTGCCAGAGATTTAATATGAAATTTTAAATACCCCGATCTATAGTGTACAGCATTTGCGTGACATTTGTCGGAGGCGCGAGTTTTTATGGCTGACATTCGCAGAAAACATGGAGTCAGTCTTTCCAGAGTGCCTTCTATGCAGAAGCGCATTTCAGAATTTGATAAAAGTTTAATAGTGGATGATGCAGTTAGTTTGGAATATGATGTAGGTGAGACAGCAAAATTAAGATTAGTCTGCTGGAACTGCCAGAAACCTGGGCACAGATATCAGGACTGTTTAGTGGAACGTTCTGTTTTCTGTTATGGTTGCGGGAAGCCAGCCACTTACAAATCAAACTGCAGGAATTGTCATGCAAAAACCTTAAAAGTCAGTGCACAGAAAATAACAATTACGGAAACGGAAATGATCTCCAACCACCTATAAAAATTCATTCCAAGCCAGCTATAAATGACAGTTATACAACCTTGAATGTTTCAAACTCCATAAAACCTGTCTTGAATACACCTAGCTTTGATACTGATACGTATTTTTCAAATTTACCTAGAAATTTCAAACCTTTTCACGTTAGGCTAAAGAATACAGACTTACGCGAGATCGGATTTTTAGGGAGAATCGTAAGACCTCCAGATCATCATTAAGAATGCGAAATTTTTGGCAAAATTGCAAGCAAATGAAGTAGAAGTTTTTATTCTCTGTGTTAGATAAGCCAGACAATGTAAGGCCATTTGCTGATGTAATTCTCTTTGGTAGGAGTATCCGAGGCTTATTGGACACAGGGGCATCAATAAGCTGCATCGGTTCTAAGACGGCAGAAGTTTTTTTGTCGTCGGAAGCAAAGTATAAGAAAATTGCATCTTCTGTCAAAACAGCTGATGGAAAAGATCAAAAGGTAGTAGGTTTTCTAGATACGATAATATGTTTCAAGGGGGTGGAAAAGTCGATAAAAATATTTATAATCCCTAGCCTAGGAAGAAACTTATTTTCAGGAACTGATTTTTGGCAATTGTATAATTTGCTTCCTGAGGGCCTAAGTAATTTTTGTCTTTTAAATTCCTCTTCATCTATTAGCGCATTAAACCAATGGGTTCTTTTAACACAAAGCCAGCAGCAGCGTCTTCAACATGTTATAAATAAGTTTTCTTCATTTGCTGAAGAAGGACTGGGAAGAAATTCTGTTTTATGTCATGTCATTGATACTGGAGACGCCAGGCCAATAAAACAAGGGCATTTTCCTCTTTCGCCGGCTATTGAGAAATTAATATATGAGGAGTTAGATCGTATGTTGTCTCTATGTGTTATCAAAGAGTCTAATAGCGAATGGTCATCACCTGTTGTTTTACATGGGAAACCAGGCAAGAATAGGCTGTGTTTAGACAGTCGTAAATTAAACGCAGTTACCATAGGCGAAGCTTATCCTCTTCCCCATATTGATAGCATATTAAGTAGACTTTCGCAAGCCGAGTTAATAACCAGCTTAGATCTCAAGGATGCTTTTTGGCAGATTCCGTTGGATCGGGGATCCAGAGATAAAAAGCATTTACTGTTCCTGGGAGGCCGCTGTATCATTATACAGTTATCCCTTTTGGGCTTTGTAATGCTTCGCGGACTATGTCACGCCTTATGGATAAGGTAGTCCCGCCGTCTCTCAGGACAGAAGTGTTTGTTTACCTGGATGATCTTCTGATAATTTCGAATACGTTTGAAAGGCATCTGGAGGTTCTAAGGGTTGTTGCAGAACGCATTCGGGAAGCGGGACTGACTATAAACGTGGAAAAAAGTAAATTATGTGTCCCAGAGGTAAAATATTTAGGTCATGTAGTGGGTAATGGGGTCATTCAGACAGATCTGGAGAAAGTGTCCGCCATAACCGATTTCCCAGTTCCGCGATCTGCTAAACAAGTCCAAAGATTTCTGGGAATGACAGGATGGTATCGGAAATTTATCAGGAATAATGCATCTATTACTACGCCTATGGCTGATTTGTTAAAGGGCAAACGTAAATTTGTATGGACCGAAGAAGCCCAAAAGGCCTTTGAAGTTTTGAAAACCCACTTTAGCACAGCTCCCGTTTTCAATAGCCCAGACTTCACAAAACCATTTTTTATTCATTGTGATGGGAGTAAAACAGGTATAGGAAGCGTATTGGTCCAGAAGAACGCTGAGGGTGAAGAGATTCCTGTGGCATTTATGTGTAGGAAACTAAACCAAGCTCAACGTAATTATTCAGTGACCGAACAGGAATGCCTAGCAGCTTTGCTGAGCATAAAAGATTCAGACCTTATGTCGAGGGTCATGAGTTTACTATAATCACTGACCATGCATCTTTGAAGTGGCTCATGTCCCAGACAGATCTGAGTTCGCGACTTACTCGATCGGCTTTCAAACTTCAGGGATTCAAATATGCCATTCAGCATAGACGAGGTAGTTTGAACGTAGTTCTGATACTTTATCCAGGGCCAATACAGACGACTTGTCTGCCTTAGAGAAAATTTAGCGAATATAGACGAGGAAAGTGGGGTTTTTTTAAACCTTAGTTCTACCCATTTCCAATCAGATGAGTACAAGAGACTTTTGACCGAACTTGAGGGGAGGATAAACCAATTTCCAGATTTGAAAGTACTGAACGGCTATATTTACCGACGCACTGAACATGCCACTGGGGAGAGGTTGCATGATGATTTGGCTTGGAAGCTCTGGGTTCCAAATAATTTGGTTCCTGAATTACTTTTTAGGGCTTATAATAGTCCCTTATCTGCACATTGTGGTATTAATAAGACACTTGAAAAATCCGCCGTTATTATTATTGGCCTAGCTGTTGATGTAAAGAACTATATAAACAACTATAAGATATGTAAAACAACAAAGCATCCTAATCAGGTTCTCAGACCAATGGGAAAAACTGCAGTCACACAAAGGTTTTTCCAAAAGATTTTTATAGATTTGTTAGGGCCTTATCCTAGGTCAAGAGCAAAAAATGTTGGTATTCTTATAGTACCTCGCCCTACTATCTAGCGTTTGGTCAGCAAATGATCACAAATGGCGCTACTTACCAATTATTACGTCAGCTTGAGTTGTTGGAGAATCGATCCGTACGTTTTGATAGAGGTGATTCGATGCAGTTTATGGCCCGAAAAGCTCACCCGCTAATGCGGAAACAATTTGAGCGTAATGAGAGGTTCTACAATCTGAGGTCCAGAGAAGGTCAAGAGGTTTTCAGTCGGAATTTTAAGGCTAGTAACTTTGAACAAGGATATATTGCCAAATTGGCTCCTACCTTTGTTAAAGCTCGTGTGCGTAGTGAAATAGGCAATTTCTATTATGATCTTGAGGATATGCGTGGAAGGCTGATAGAAAGATACCATGCCAAAGATATAAGGCAACGAAAAAACAAATTAGCGTTTGTGAGAGTTTTTTTTTGAAAGCGTTATCAGCTTTGGGTTTTGCTTTCTTTAAAAGCCTGATTCTGGTGGGGGTGTTGTCGTGGCGCTTGCTATAATTTTTTTTCTTTACGTATATTTTATTAATATATTTTAATTTCCGGCTTACAAATGTATTTGCAATGCCATCTGTGACCAAAAATTGACTTTAAGCATTTACTCCTGTCACTCATTTGACGTTTACATAATTATTTGTTTTCGTACGATTAAAAAAATGTTTGGGAATAGAACCGTAGAATCGCACCAATTTTAGTATATTTAAAGCTGCTGAGCAATTATTTTCCCCATTTATAAGATTAATGTTCACCTTAGAACACAAAAAAGTTTAAGTTTTTTAAGTTTTTGTTAAAGTTTTGGTTACAAATTCCTAAATTGTAAAAAAGAAAAAAGAAATAAGTGGAAAAGTTTTATCCACGTAAAAATAATTTCTTGTTCCACGTAAAAGCATGAAATTTATAAGATTATTTTTCTTTAGTTTCATTAATTCATGTTGAATTAATTTTATATTATATTTAACTTAAATATGTTTCATTTTGAAATCTTCCTTTAAATAAACATATTTTTTATTTCTCACTGGTTGGAGATTTGAGGGTTATTTCTTTTACTTTATTTTTTTTTTTACTTGAAAAGGTGCCAATCGTTAAAGGTATTTATCAAGTAAAGAGAAAAATTCCTCTTAAGAACACGAAAATGATTAATTGTTTTTATACTTATTTAGATTTGGCACCTAATTCTAGGAGAAAATATGATAGAGGAGCTTATGAAAAAGGAGTCTGTATTGATCAATTCAGTTTAGTTCGTGGTTCATGCAGTAAAGAGGTGTGGGGAAAAATGTACATTGTGATAATTAAAACAAAAGAACATAAATTTGAAGACAAAGTTATTCGATAAAAACAATGAAAAACTTAAAGAAATGTGTTTACAAATAAAACCTTAAAACATCAAAATAAAAAACTCCAATAATTATTGCCTATATATATAAATTATTTAAGAATTTAAAAGAAAAAAGGAGTAGAAAAAGAAAAAGGAATATCATTAAAAAATTGTTAAAACTACACTAATCTGCCAAAATTCTAAATGAAAAAAATTTTTTAATATAGCTTAATTCTAAAAAGCGTAAAAAAAACGTTGTAATATGTTTGATAAAATACGTGTTTAAAATTTTTTTATAACAACAAAAAAAACATTAACTGGTGTTAACAGTTAGTTCTTTTATTTTCAATTTGCTGATGAACAGTGTAACAAAGGAATTTTTGTAATCTTTGTTATTTTTATGTGAGTTTGTGTGAATGCATTTAATTCAATTGCAATAAAATAAAGGCTTACATTACATACACACATCTGAATAAAATGAGAAGTTTAACATCCATACTAAAAAGTAAAATAAATTTGGGTATGGCAATGCCCCTTTAAAGTTTTAATTTATCTCTCTTAAATATTATCAAATTAGGTATTTTATTATTGATATTTTAATGCAATTAAAGTACGTGTAAAAGTGTGTGCTTTTGAATAAAATTAGTATTTTTATGCAATATCAATTGAGTTATTTTGATGGTAATTTTGTCTCTTAAATTAAGTGTTTAAATATTAATTGCGAAAATAGAATCCTTTGATTACAGCAATGATTTTGCTTTGTTATAATCATGGATCTCTCATTGTCATCTTCAATATTGTAAGCTGTACGTAAGTTTCTCTTAATTTTCATTTTTATTGTATAATTGAATCTATATATTTACATATTTAAAAAAAATTTATTTCTGTTGTTAAATTCCTTTTGCTTGTTTAAAGTGACCATACCAAATTTTACTTTGCTTACTTTTGAATATAGAACTTTATACTCAATTGATTAGTTTTTCTTAAAATTAGTTTAGTGCTAATGAATATTTTGATGCGGCTCCTTTTTAAGGAATTAAAAAAAATTCTTTTATGTTAATTTATAAACACAAACAATTTTTTTTCCCGTTTGGTAAGTTACTCGAATTATTTTTTTTAGATCAATATTTAATAATTTTATTTAATATTTATAATATTTTTAATAAGAATATAAAAATTAGACCGTATTGTTCAATTTGTAACACTTGGCTTGTGAGCGAACAATCATCTAATAACAACTCTTCTGTTAATACTCGTTCGAAAAGTTCTGAAACAAGTGCAACACAAACGCCTAGTACACAAAATTCATTAGTTTTATCAGAAGAGACGTCTGTTAACAAACCCACAATTGTACCTATTACGTTAAATACACCTTGTTCAAGTAGTAAAGGTTCTGGTGGTAATGCAATTACTATTCAGCCTGATGTGTTGAATGATATGATAGTCTATATCTTCTCTGCACAACAGGCTCAGCTATGCGCTGCAATAAGTAAGCAGATAGCATCAGTAGTTGAAGCTAATATGCAAGCAAGTTTATCAAGAATAAGTCCAAACATTTTTAATGCTTCTCATCCTTCTCATAATTCTTCAGAAAGTCAGACCTCTCCGCGGATACAACCCTACCGGATGTCGAACATCAGACGTTGAGTGAAGTTTTAGGAATACGTCCAGCTTCTGATCGTGCTTTTAACCATCGTTCTAATAACGTAAATACAGCTTTTAGGTCAAATAGTACTCCACTCAGGTCTCTAATAGCGTCAGATATGCACGTCCGACCTGATAAAGTTCATCAGACCATCTTAAATTGGAAAATTAAGTTTTCGATATCAGGTAATAGTTTGCCGGTGGACAATTTTATTTATCGTATAGAGGCCTTAACAGCGCAAACATTGTATGTGAACTTCGATTTATTATGCAACAATGCAGGCGCTTTGTTTGAAGGAAAAGCTAATGACTGCTTTTGGCGTTTACATCAAAAAGATCCAAAAATTACGTGGCCAAGGTTGTGTAAGACACTTAGGGAACAATATAGAGATTCTCGAACGGATATTGATTTTCTTGAGTTGATACTGGATAGAAAACAGAAGTCGAATGAGCCCTTTCATGTATTTTATGAGGCAGTCAACGACATCATTGATAGATTAAATGAACCCGTCGATTATAACACTTTAGTAGAGATTTTGAGGCGTAATTTATTGCCAGAGATTTAATATGAAATTTTAAATACCCCGATCTATAGTGTACAGCATTTGCGTGACATTTGTCGGAGGCGCGAGTTTTTATGGCTGACATTCGCAGAAAACATGGAGTCAGTCTTTCCAGAGTGCCTTCTATGCAGAAGCGCATTTCAGAATTTGATAAAAGTTTAATAGTGGATGATGCAGTTAGTTTGGAATATGATGTAGGTGAGACAGCAAAATTAAGATTAGTCTGCTGGAACTGCCAGAAACCTGGGCACAGATATCAGGACTGTTTAGTGGAACGTTCTGTTTTCTGTTATGGTTGCGGGAAGCCAGCCACTTACAAATCAAACTGCAGGAATTGTCATGCAAAAACCTTAAAAGTCAGTGCACAGAAAATAACAATTACGGAAACGGAAATGATCTCCAACCACCTATAAAAATTCATTCCAAGCCAGCTATAAATGACAGTTATACAACCTTGAATGTTTCAAACTCCATAAAACCTGTCTTGAATACACCTAGCTTTGATACTGATACGTATTTTTCAAATTTACCTAGAAATTTCAAACCTTTTCACGTTAGACTAAAGAATACAGACTTACGCGAGATCGGATTTTTAGGGAGAATCGTAAGACCTCCAGATCATCATTAAGAATGCGAAATTTTTGGCAAAATTGCAAGCAAATGAAGTAGAAGTTTTTATTCTCTGTGTTAGATAAGCCAGACAATGTAAGGCCATTTGCTGATGTAATTCTCTTTGGTAGGAGTATCCGAGGCTTATTGGACACAGGGGCATCAATAAGCTGCATCGGTTCTAAGACGGCAGAAGTTTTTTTGTCGCCGGAAGCAAAGTATAAGAAAATTGCATCTTCTGTCAAAACAGCTGATGGAAAAGATCAAAAGGTAGTAGGTTTTCTAGATACGATAATATGTTTCAAGGGGGTGGAAAAGTCGATAAAAATATTTATAATCCCTAGCCTAGGAAGAAACTTATTTTCAGGAACTGATTTTTGGCAATTGTATAATTTGCTTCCTGAGGGCCTAAGTAATTTTTGTCTTTTAAATTCCTCTTCATCTATTAGCGCATTAAACCAATGGGTTCTTTTAACACCAAGCCAGCAGCAGCGTCTTCAACATGTTATAAATAAGTTTTCTTCATTTGCTGAAGAAGGACTGGGAAGAAATTCTGTTTTATGTCATGTCATTGATACTGGAGACGCCAGGCCAATAAAACAAGGGCATTTTCCTCTTTCGCCGGCTATTGAGAAATTAATATATGAGGAGTTAGATCGTATGTTGTCTCTATGTGTTATCAAAGAGTCTAATAGCGAATGGTCATCACCTGTTGTTTTACATGGGAAACCAGGCAAGAATAGGCTGTGTTTAGACAGTCGTAAATTAAACGCAGTTAGCATAGGCGAAGCTTATCCTCTTCCCCATATTGATAGCATATTAAGTAGACTTTCGCAAGCCGAGTTAATAACTAGTTTAGATCTCAAGGATGCTTTTTGGCAGATTCCGTTGGATCGGGGATCCAGAGATAAAAAGCATTTACTGTTCCTGGGAGGCCGCTGTATCATTATACAGTTATCCCTTTTGGGCTTTGTAATGCTTCGCGGACTATGTCACGCCTTATGGATAAGGTAGTCCCGCCGTCTCTCAGGACAGAAGTGTTTGTTTACCTGGATGATCTTCTGATAATTTCGAATACGTTTGAAAGGCATCTGGAGGTTCTAAGGGTTGTTGCAGAACGCATTCGGGAAGCGGGACTGACTATAAACGTGGAAAAAAGTAAATTATGTGTCCCAGAGGTAAAATATTTAGGTCATGTAGTGGGTAATGGGGTCATTCAGACAGATCTGGAGAAAGTGTCCGCCATAACCGATTTCCCAGTTCCGCGATCTGCTAAACAAGTCCAAAGATTTCTGGGAATGACAGGATGGTATCGGAAATTTATCAGGAATAATGCATCTATTACTACGCCTATGGCTGATTTGTTAAAGGGCAAACGTAAATTTGTATGGACCGAAGAAGCCCAAAAGGCCTTTGAAGTTTTGAAAACCCACTTTAGCACAGCTCCCGTTTTCAATAGCCCAGACTTCACAAAACCATTTTTTATTCATTGTGATGGGAGTAAAACAGGTATAGGAAGCGTATTGGTCCAGAAGAACGCTGAGGGTGAAGAGATTCCTGTGGCATTTATGTGTAGGAAACTAAACCAAGCTCAACGTAATTATTCAGTGACCGAACAGGAATGCCTAGCAGCTTTGCTGAGCATAAAAGATTCAGACCTTATGTCGAGGGTCATGAGTTTACTATAATCACTGACCATGCATCTTTGAAGTGGCTCATGTCCCAGACAGATCTGAGTTCGCGACTTACTCGATCGGCTTTCAAACTTCAGGGATTCAAATATGCCATTCAGCATAGACGAGGTAGTTTGAACGTAGTTCTGATACTTTATCCAGGGCCAATACAGACGACTTGTCTGCCTTAGAGAAAATTTAGCGAATATAGACGAGGAAAGTGGGGTTTTTTTAAACCTTAGTTCTACCCATTTCCAATCAGATGAGTACAAGAGACTTTTGACCGAACTTGAGGGGAGGATAAACCAATTTCCAGATTTGAAAGTACTGAACGGCTATATTTACCGACGCACTGAACATGCCACTGGGGAGAGGTTGCATGATGATTTGGCTTGGAAGCTCTGGGTTCCAAATAATTTGGTTCCTGAATTACTTTTTAGGGCTTATAATAGTCCCTTATCTGCACATTGTGGTATTAATAAGACACTTGAAAAATCCGCCGTTATTATTATTGGCCTAGCTGTTGATGTAAAGAACTATATAAACAACTGTAAGATATGTAAAACAACAAAGCATCCTAATCAGGTTCTCAGACCAATGGGAAAAACTGCAGTCACACAAAGGTTTTTCCAAAAGATTTTTATAGATTTGTTAGGGCCTTATCCTAGGTCAAGAGCAAAAAATGTTGGTATTCTTATAGTACCTCGCCCTACTATCTAGCGTTTGGTCAGCAAATGATCACAAATGGCGCTACTAACCAATTATTACGTCAGCTTGAGTTGTTGGAGAATCGATCCGTACGTTTTGATAGAGGTGATTCGATGCAGTTTATGGCCCGAAAAGCTCACCCGCTAATGCGGAAACAATTTGAGCGTAATGAGAGGTTCTACAATCTGAGGTCCAGAGAAGGTCAAGAGGTTTTCAGTCGGAATTTTAAGGCTAGTAACTTTGAACAAGGATATATTGCCAAATTGGCTCCTACCTTTGTTAAAGCTCGTGTGCGTAGTGAAATAGGCAATTTCTATTATGATCTTGAGGATATGCGTGGAAGGCTGATAGAAAGATACCATGCCAAAGATATAAGGCAACGAAAAAACAAATTAGCGTTTGTGAGAGTTTTTTTTTGAAAGCATTATCAGCTTTGGGTTTTGCTTTCTTTAAAAGCCTGATTCTGGTGGGGGTGTTGTCGTGGCGCTTGCTATAATTTTTTTTCTTTACGTATATTTTATTAATATATTTTAATTTCCGGCTTACAAATGTATTTGCAATGCCATCTGTGACCAACAATTGACTTTAAGAATTTACTCCTGTCACTCATTTGACGTTTACATAATTATTTGTTTTCGTACGATTAAAAAAATGTTTGGGAATAGAACCGTAGAATCGCACCAATTTTAGTATATTTAAAGCTGCTGAGCAATTATTTTCCCCATTTATAAGATTAATGTTCACCTTAGAACACAAAAAAGTTTAAGTTTTTTAAGTTTTTGTTAAAGTTTTGGTTACAAATTCCTAAATTGTAAAAAAGAAAAAAGAAATAAGTGGAAAAGTTTTATCCACGTAAAAATAATTTCTTGTTCCACGTAAAAGCATGAAATTTATAAGGTTATTTTTCTTTAGTTTCATTAATTCATGTTGAATTAATTTTATATTATATTTAACTTAAATATGTTTCATTTTGAAATCTTCCTTTAAATAAACATATTTTTTATTTCTCACTGGTTGGAGATTTGAGGGTTATTTCTTTTACTTTATTTTTTTTTTACTTGAAAAGGTGCCAATCGTTAAAGGTATTTATCAAGTAAAGAGAAAAATTCCTCTTAAGAACACGAAAATGATTAATTGTTTTTATACTTATTTAGATTTGGCACCTAATTCTAGGAGAAAATATGATAGAGGAGCTTATGAAAAAGGAATCTGTATTGATCAATTCAGTTTAGTTCGTGGTTCATGCAGTAAAGAGGTGTGGGAAAAATGTACATTGTGATAATTAAAACAAAAGAACATAAATTTGAAGACAAAGTTATTCGATAAAAACAATGAAAAACTTAAAGAAATGTGTTTACAAATAAAACCTTACAACATCAAAATAAAAAACTCCAATAATTATTGCCTATATATATATATATATATATATATATATATATATATAAATTATTTAAGAATTTAAAAGAAAAAAGGAGTAGAAAAAGAAAAAGGAATATCATTAAAAAATTGTTAAAACTACACTAATCTGCCAAAATTCTAAATGAAAAATTTTTTTTTAATATAGCTTAATTCTAAAAAGCGTAAAAGAAACGTTGTAATATGTTTGATAAAATACGTGTTTAAAATTTTTTTATAACAACAAAAAAAAAAACATTAACTGGTGTTAACAGTTAGTTCTTTTATTTTCAATTTGCTGATGAACAGTGTAACAAAGGAATTTTTGTAATCTTTGTTATTTTTATGTGAGTTTGTGTGAATGCATTTAATTCAATTGCAATAAAATAAAGGCTTACATTACATACACACATCTGAATAAAATGAGAAGTTTAACATCCATACTAAAAAGTAAAATAAATTTGGGTATGGCAATGCCCCTTTAAAGTTTTAATTTATCTCTCTTAAATATTATCAAATTAGGTATTTTATTATTGATATTTTAATGCAATTAAAGTACGTGTAAAAGTGTGTGCTTTTGAATAAAATTAGTATTTTTATGCAATATCAATTGAGTTATTTTGATGGTAATTTTGTCTCTTAAATTAAGTGTTTAAATATTAATTGCGAAAATAGAATCCTTTGATTACAGCAATGATTTTGCTTTGTTATAATCATGGATCTCTCATTGTCATCTTCAATATTGTAAGCTGTACGTAAGTTTCTCTTAATTTTCATTTTTATTGTATAATTGAATCTATATATTTACATATTTAAAAAAAATTTATTTCTGTTGTTAAATTCCTTTTGCTTGTTTAAAGTGACCATACCAAATTTTACTTTGCTTACTTTTGAATACAGAACTTTATACTCAATTGATTAGTTTTTCTTAAAATTAGTTTAGTGCTAATGAATATTTTGATGCGGCTCCTTTTTAAGGAATTAAAAAAAATTCTTTTATGTTAATTTATAAACACAAACAATTTTTTTTCCCGTTTGGTAAGTTACTCGAATTATTTTTTTTAGATCAATATTTAATAATTTTATTTAATATTTATAATATTATAAAATGAGAGTAATTTTATCACGAATGTTTATTTCATAAATCATTATGATTTGTGAATAAATTCAAAATAAATTGTTTGGTTATGTCTGTTGGTTGCAATTTTGCTGTGAGTAAGTTATGGGATTACTAGATGATTTTATATTGGATTTACAACCTAGTAATCATGGTAGGATGGGCAGAATATTGAATCAATTCCATCTTAGATTCAATCAAAATTCTTGGGGAACTAATATTTTTATTTTTCTATAGTAACATCTTATTTTTCATTTTGCATGCAAACATTAAAATTTTATTGTAGCCACCTTAGCTATGAGTAACAAGCAACGAACCTCTCCCTTCCGACGAGCAATAAGGCCGGTGAAAATGCATGCGATCGTTTGTTACAGCTTTGCCCAAAATGAGCTTAAGAGCAATTCAAAAATTTAGTTCGTTTCATGCTACAGTATTTTGTTAGATTCTTCATACACAATTACCCAGACACTTGTTTAATAAACATTGTCTAGAAAAGGAAATCAAAGTAGCGTTAAGCTGTCCATCAAAATCAGTAGAACGATTAAAAATATTAGAAGAATTGAGGAAGAAAAGTGATTTCGTTCACAACACAAATGAGGAGTTTAATAGCGGAGTACTGATTTGTAGTAGACGCCAGCAAATTAAACAGAACAACACTGTTGATGATTATGTTTGCTGCAAGCAATGTAAAGCATTTTTTCCAAAAACACTTTACGTATACATTCTGTCGCAACAAAAAAGAAAAAAAATCAAGAGATAATCTAATATCCAGCAGAACCTTCACACAATACATTCATTTGGAAGCAAACTATGTAATGCGAAGCAACAAACTATCCGAGAAGTACACCTCAACTCACCAACATGATATGATTAGGTCGCACATAAGGCTTTTAGGCTGATTCATAATCGAAATGAAAAAACTGGAAAGTAACGTAAAAGAATTTAAAGATATATTTAAGCCTTGCTCTTTTGACTCATGCGTAAAAGCTTTACGTAAAGTAGCAAATTGGAATGAGATCTTAATGTGGTTTAAGACTCCTGCTGTTCCGCAACATATGATTTCTCTAATCAAAAAATGTTGCTCAAAGCAAAGAACAGAATGCATTAAATTGTAGTGTACGCATAAATAGAATTAGTACTGTAGTAATTTAAGAATTTTTTTTTAACTTGAAAAAGTCAAATTCATTTTTGTTTACAATAAGAATGTCAGCAATAATAAATACTTGAGTTTTATTTGCATAAAAAATTGTAATATGAACTCTAGTTAAGTGAACTGTTGGCATGGGAATGTTTGTAATATGAAATTTGTATTAAGCAAAAATAGTTTTCACGTGCCAATGGCTTATGAGAACCAAAGTAAAATTTGCTGAGACCGTGGGAACAGCAAATCAACTATTGATTTGTTGGTACCCCCAAAATATTGCTGACATATAGATTAATTTAGTATATAAGCTTGTATTTTTTAAACTAAAATCCAGAGTTAAAACAGAGTTGAAATACGTTGGTATTCTTTCCTCAATAATACTCAAAATTTGGCATCTTAATGCTCAGTTTAAGCGGCAGAAGTGCTAAGAGAATACTTAACTTAAAACATTAAAGACTAAACATAATATATGGTGATCCTGCCAGACTGAAAGTTTGGAGTAGATTAATTTTAAATGAGCAATCAAGAAGAACTAGACGCTATATTCAAAAAGTGGAAAAACTTACTACTACCCCAGGAAGAATACATACCAATACCAATCATTAGCAAACCAGAGATACCACCTCCATATGTAGCTACGCCAAAGACTGCAGGCCCAAAAATAATTACAATACAATAGTACAAAGAAAGGACACAAAAATATAAAGAGCAGGTGCGAGAGTTTGGGGAGCGGAACAAAAATTTTAAACCAAAGAAAAGAGGAGGAAAGAAGCGGCGTTTTGAGAAGGCCTGCACAGAGTTGCAAAACGTGATAAACATAGCAAAAGGCAACCAGAAGAAGAATTTAATTGCGGAACTAAACAACTTAAGAGAGAAAGGATGGCAGAAATTTTAAAATATTTTTTTTCTCAAAATCATATAAATAGAAGGAGAAATAAGATAAAACCAAAAACATTAGAACTAAAGTATAAAGATCATGAAATTAAAAACACAGTAGAGTTTTTTAACAAAAATTGTGGAAAAATATTAGATTTTTGATTTAGGTAATGAATCTAGAACTACATACTTTTGAATTAACCGAGGAAGATAGAATAGAATTTACTTTAGAACAACTTAAAATGGGCATCGCAGATGCAAAAGTGGAAGGCCATGCAAATGCCAATGCTATAAATAACAATAAGATAACAATAGATCAAGAAATGATAATAATTTTACTAATAATTTTTGTACTAGTAGTCATAGTTAAATTCTTTCAGAATTACATAAAGAAACAAGTTGTAAGAAACTCTGTACAAAATGTATAATTAACATAAAAAAAAAGATTTTTTTTATGTGCTGTAGAAATAAATACCATTCATGGAACAAATTTTTGAAGAATTAGAAAAATAATTGTAAATGCTAGAAAATCCATAGCAAGAAAATACACAAATGAAACTATACAAGAAAAACTAAAGTAATTAGAAGAATTTAGTAAAAAATTCGGAAAACTTGTAGAACATTTAGCGAACCCCCTAAGAGATGAAAAAATTACTCAATTTAGAGATTTAAAAGCAACAGCAATTCAGATATTGACAGAAAATAAAGGAGAAAAACTAGTAATAGAGAAAGGAGTTAAAAATCCCATAATCATGTCGGACTTTGACAGTAAAAAAGCTTCGAATACAATTCCAATTTTCCATGAAAAGCCAAAACATGTTGATATTTTCCTTTCGATGATAGAAATGGTTCATTCTGAATCATAGTGGCGATAAAATTAATAGACAGAGTCAGAGATATTCCTATTATGGAAAATACACCTACAACTTTCAAAGAACTTAAAACTGTTCTACCAAAGCATTTCAAATCCACAAGAACGGCAAGCAGCATACATTTCGAATTAAAGAATACCAAACAAAAAGGCAATGTACTTAACTACAAAGAACGAATTAACACTTTGATGGCAGACTTGACATTGATACAGATTTCAGAACTAGAGGACAGTTCAAATCAAGTAGCTCGGTCTACGGTTAAGACTATAAACGAAAAACTGGCGCTAGAAATTTTCAAGAAGGTTTAAATAAAGACATAAGAACCGCTGTAATAGCTGGACAACCCAGACTTTGGCACAAGCCTATGACATCGCAAGTACACAAGAAAGAGTATTACAACTATCAGATACATTTACGTCCTTACAAATAAATACTTATAATAGACGAAACTATTACAATAACACAAATAGAAACAATTCAGGGTTTAACAGAAATAGAAATTATTTTAATCCACGGATGGATAGAAATTTTAACATCAATAGGAATAATAGAAACTATAACAACAGAAATTATAGCAATATCAACAGAAACTCTAACATCAACAACAGAAACCATAACAAAAGTAATAGAAATTATAACAATAACAGACACTATAACAACAATAACAATAATTACAATAGATATAACAACAACAATGCATCCAACAGAGGTAAAACATACAATAATAATTCAAGAGGAAGAAGCTATTCCAATGTTCATTCTATACAACAACAGGGAAACGTACAAACCCTAGAGACTCAATACGAATCTCCGAACAGGGAAAATTAAGGGTTTATACACTACATATTGGGACATCAAATTTTCTTTTTTTTACCAGTAAAAAACATTAACTATAAATTAACATTTCTAATAGACACAGGTTCAGAGATATCACTCTGCAAAGAAAATGTAATATACAACTATTACAAAAATACTGACAATATTTGCAAATAAGTGGTATTACAAATGAATGCAAGGAAACTTTAGGTTCTACTGATTTGAAGATAATATTGGGAGAACAAACACTAACACACAGATTTCAATTAGTGGACGAAGCATTTGCAATCATAACTGATGGAATTTTAGGAATAGATTTTTTCTGTAAATATAGCTGTCAGATTGACTGTGAAACACTGACTTTAAATACTTGCATAAAGGAGCGGAAATAACAATCCCAATAGAGATTAACACGAAAAGAATACATAATATAATTATACCCCCAAGAACAGAGAAGATAGTACCTATAAACATTGACATAAAAGAGGATAGTGTCACATGTAGTAAAGAAATAATGAACGGAATATTTTTGGCAAACACTATAATACCCAAAGATAACCAACGTTATGTTAAAATTTTAAATTCATTAGAGCAACCAGTGCGACTAGAAAAGTTAGGAGTCACAACAATACCATTAAAAAATTATACAATTTATAAAACTAACAAACGCAATAACAATAAACATTCAGAGCAGAGATTTAATAAATTGCTAGAAAAACTAGATTTAAAGGACATGGAAGAAGAAAATAAAAAAGTCATATGTGATATTCTAAGAAAATATCAAGAAGTATTTCATCTTGAAGACGAACCATTAACGGTAAACAATTTTTATAAACAAAGTATTGAATTAAATGATAACACACCTACTTACATTAAAAACTACAAACTGTCACAGACACAACTAGGCGAAATAAGCAAACAAGTACAAGAGTTATTAGAAAAGGACATAGTAGAACATTCTATTAGTCCATATAATTCTCCATTACTATTAGTACCAAAAAAAGGACAAAACGACACGGAATAATGGCGTTTGGTTGTAGATTTCAGACTTTTAAATGATAAGACAGTAAATGACAAATTCCCTTTAACCAGACTTGAAGATGTATTGGACAGATTAGGTAGAGCTAAATATTTTTCCACTTTAGACATGACAAGCTCATTTCATCAAATAGAACTCGAACAACAATCACGACCACTAACAGCATTTTCAACACCGAACGGTCACTTTCAGTATACAAGACTAATATTTGGTATAAAAATATCATCTAACAGTTTCCAAATGATGTTGACAATAGCTTTATCTGGGTTAGATTCGGAAGCATTTTTGTACGTTGATGACGTCATTATTTTTGGATGCAGTTTGAAGCACCACAATGAGAACCTCATAAGAGTGTTACAAAGACTAAAACGGTACAATTTGAAGCTGAATCCATCAAAATGTTGTTTCTTAAAACCAGAAGTTTTGTATCTGGGACATTTGATTACAAAAGATGATATAAAAACCGACCCGACATAATACAAAGTCATTGAACAATATCCTGTTCCAAAAAACTCAGACGACGTTAGACGATTCATAGCTCTCTGCAATTATTACAGAAGATTCATTCCAGACTTTGACAAAACGGCAACTTGTCTTAATAATCTATAAAAAAAGAAAGTAACTTTCGATTGGACAGAAGATTGCCAAACAGCATTTGAGACTCTTAGAGACAAATTAAAAAACCCGCCTATATTACGATACCCGAACTTTGACGAACCATTCATTTTGACGACAGACGCTTCAAACGTGGCTCTGGGAGCAATTCTTTCACAGGGTGAAATAGGAAACGACCTACCCATATCATATGCAAGTAGAACATTAAATAAACATGAGAAAAATAAATCAGTAGTTAAAAAATAATTATTAAGTATCCATTGGGGAATACAATTTTTTAGACCATATCTATATGGTAGAAAATTTACCGTAGTCACAGACCATAGACCTCCTATTGCTTTGTTTACGCATAAAAACCCCTCTTCAAAATTAACCAGAATTTGACTTGAACTATTAGATTATAACTTTGATATAATATATAAGAAGGGAGCGAATAATACAAACGCAGACGCTCTTTCGCGTGTAGAAATAAATTCACAAATATTAAGAGACATGATTCCAATCTATATTGATGAAAAAGAAAAGAAAACCTTGGCAATAACAAGAAATATGTTTAACAATGAAATAAAAACTAAAATTAATAATGAAATGAAAAATAAATATAATGAAGATGAATATAAAAAGAACGTTCATAGAAAATAAATTATTATAAAAGACTGCATATCTCGAAAGGAGACTGATCACCTCCAAATGTGGGAATGTACGTCAATAAATAATATTTAGGGTACCCAAAAGATTGAATTTATATATGATAATAATCTGCAGCAAGAATTGAAAGAAGGATTGAAAGAGAAAAATGATAAAATAACGCGCATAATATGCAATAAAAGCGAAAATCCTATGTTTTCAGGAACATTTATGGAGAAACTTTTATTGAAATTGAAGAAATTGAAATTTAGAAAGTACGTACTATACGATAATGATGAAATATTTAAATATATAACGGCCGAAGAATTGAAAGAAATATATAACAATATAAAGAAAAACGATATAGAAATAATTATATACAAAATGCCAAGAGAAATAAAAGATAACATCACACAATATAGACTGAGAGAAGAATTTCATGACTCACCACACGGAGGACATTTTGGAATTAGAAAAATACTTTCCAAACCAAAACAAAGATATATATGGAAAAATATGAATGGTTAGAAAGTACATAACAACATGTGATTCATGCCAGAAACATAAACAGATAAAAAATACAAAAGAACCTTTTACTATAACAGATACACCCTCACACGGTTTTGATGCTGTTGTAATGGACACATTTGGACCACTAAGACCATTCGGACAATTTAGATACATACTTACCAAGCAGTGCAAACTGAGAAAATATGTTGTTGCTTGTCCGATTGAATCAAAAGATGCCAAAACAGTCGCGAAGGCTTTAATAGAACATACTGTATTAAAATACGGTTTATTTAACATTCTCAAAACAGATAGAGGAACTGAATTTACCAATGAACTGATGAGAGAGATTTGTGTATTTTTAAAAATAAAACAAAATTTCTCAACACCTTACCATCATGAAACTTTAGGCACGATAGAATGAAATCATCGTGTCCTGAACGAATATTTTCTAAATTTTGTAAATGACAATAATTGGCATGAGTGGATATCATATTATACTTTTGCTTTTAATACGACACCAAATGTCGATACAGACTATTCACCATTTGAACTAATTTTTGGTAGACTTCCTAGGCTGCCAAACGATATTTTAGATGTCCTATTCCATCTTCCATGAGTCAATGGAAACCCTCCTATACACCTGCTACACTGGCAACTTGTCATTTATGCGCGGCTATTCGCTCAGTGGGCTTGGGCGGGTGTTCGTCGTAGGCAAACGTAGAGGTCACAGACCTAATTAAAATTGTGCCAGTGCGGCCGACAAAAATACAAAAACAAAGGGGCTCATATGCACAGGAGATTCTGTAAAAAGTGGTATATTTAGATTGTGGTCATCTACCTGGCTATCCTCCCTCGCTTTTACTCTTGACTTAGTAAAGCTTATCCATGGTGATCTCGGCTACCTATATTTTCTGGATCACCCCTAGCGAACCCGCACACACACTCAGCAATACTCACCCTCTTGAATTATATATTTATTTCTCCATCAAAAAGAATGTCTGTTAAAATTCATAAAAATATGTATTTCTAAAAGAAATCAACACATCCGATTACAAATGTTTAATATCTTAAGCCTTATGCGGCTATCTTCTATATGCTACCCTAAGTTCGAACTTGTACAACAGTTTCTAATTCAACTTTGGATTCCTTAAACAAGCTGAATCAAATACAAAGTGATAATAGGATGGGTGCAACTTAGAATTATTGCCAAACTGGGCTATTTGAGGCCTCAAATCAGGCGAAACGTGACTCTATGTTACCGCGATTATATATTTACGTTGGCTTAAATTTTACACTAAATACTACACTTTAGACAATCATATCTTCTACACTAACTACTGTTACTTATCTTTTTCCCTCTCTCCGCTCGTGTCGTCCGTGTTGCTTTCCCAACTTCAGCAGCTTTTACAGGTACAAGATGGTGGAACGATGAAGTGGTTGTTGTTGAGGATTTAAAAAAGGATGCCGGACGATGCTATTGTTGTTGTTGCGGATTCCTTGTTGTAGTAACTATATTTGTCATTGCTGTTATTAGTTGTTGTTGCTTGTTGTTGTAGTTACAGTTGTTGTTAGTTGTAGCTGTTGTAGTTATAGTTGGTTGTTGTTGTAGTTATAGTTGCTTGTTGTTGTAGTTGTTGTAGTTATAGTTGCTTGTTGTTTTAGTTATAACTGCTTGTTTCGGTTTTTTTGGCTATATTTTTGTTGTTTGTGTGGCTAAACTTAATGGATTTAATTCTCCAACTTAGCCCGCTGAAACGGATGGGTGACCGGCAGAATTGCCCTGTTGGTTTGACGATTGTTGTGGTGGCCTTTTTTTTTTTGCTTCTGTTGAACTCTGGCGTTAGCTCTTGTTACGGTTGCTAAACGGTCACTTGACTGTTGCTATTAGTTGTTGTTGTTGTCCAAGCAGTTATGGCGCTAGGCTTCGCTTAAGATGCCTTTTGCCGCTAATGGTTATGGTTGTGGCCACCTTTAGCGGCTTACCTGGTGTTGGTGGTGGTTGCTATCCGGGGTAGTCTGCGGATTTTGTTCCAATGGTGTTATGATTATTGCTCTGTTGGAATTACTGTGCTTTTCGATGCTTGGTTTTTACTTTACGTGTGTGACATTAAGTACGCCTTTTTTTCTATCTGACGTTTTCGCCATCTTGTTGAGCCATACGTTTAAACTTTTCCACGAGCTACTTGGCATACGTCAGTAAATTAAATGCGTTAAATGTTTTTTTTTAATATATATATAAAATGTCTACACACTTCTTCACTTCACACACTTCTACACATCTGCACAATTCTCAATCGAGTCTTCGAATCGCAGGGCTTTTCTTTGCGTTCATTAGAATTTACCTTTTTTTCTTACCCAACTAAGAAGCGAACTATCTTCACACGTCCATCCACCTGCGCACTCAGAACCAAAAAGAATGGAAACTCGTTAGCGCCATTTTAATGATGGCCGTTTTCTCAAACATTCTACGCCATTGCTGCCAACTTCGTCATGCAGAGTCGCTATTACCTACGTTTTATTGCAGCTCTGCGGAGTGTTACCCAATCGCGTTGGCGCCTGCCCCTTAACCACTTAAAACATTACACACCTCCTTACTTCAGTGGAAAAAAATTTTTTTTATCATATTAGCAAATTACATTTGCCAATATGATAAAAAAATTTCAACAGCTAACGAACCTCTGCTGATTCCGAGACGTTTCCCTTGCAGAGTCTCTACCTCATATAGATGACTACTAACGCGCTTTGTTATTCGGCATTTGATGAATCTTTTGCACAATTTCGCAGAAATCTGCTTCGTGAAATCGGAGAGTTGAAAGTTCCTTCTGAATACCTCTTGACCTATTCTGAACGTTGTATTTCGACATCGTGTGTTGTAACGTTTGGCGTTGGTCTCATAACTTTTGTGTAGATTCTCCCGTACCTTGTCTCTCACTAATTCTAGGAATTCGTTTCGGTTTTCGATCCGGTTTTCAGAATCTTCTATAAGGTCGAGCTGCCTGGCTAATTTATACGTTGATGCATGCGTTATCATGTTCGTACCGAACAAAATGAAATATGGGGTCACGCCCGTCGCTGTATGAACTGCTGAGCGCAAAGCACATTCGATTTCGCACAGATGGACGTCCCAATCGCGTTGATTATCATTCAGGTTTGACCTAGTTGCTGCTAACACTGACTGATTTACGCGCTCTGACGCATTAGCCTGGGGCGCATAATTCCCTGTTCTCATATGCCTTATTCCAAAATTGTCTAGCATTTCGGTGAAGTCTTTGCTGATGAACTGCTTGCCGTTGTCTGATACCACCTATTCCGGACATCCAAATTTGTAAAATATTTCTTGAATCAGGAAGTTAATGAAACTTTTCGTGTTTGCTTTGGACATGGCTTTGAGGGAAACGAATTTGGAAAAGAAATCTAGCACTATGAAAATAAAGCAGTTTCCCTTTCTCGATCGCGTATATGGGCCTAGAAAGTCAACGCAGATTCGCTGAAAAGGTCTGCTCACATCGGGTTCTCGACCCATAGGTGGCTTCAGTATTCTATTCGACGGCTTGCATTCTTTGCACGTACCGCAGTTATTTACGAAATCGCGTATTTGTACGTTCATGTGCGGACAGTAAAACCATTCTCGGGCCCGCCTTATTGTCTTCCCCACTCCACCATGAGCTGCAGCTGGTGCGTTTTGAGCTTGGGCAATTATTCCGTTGGTAAGCCCTGTGGGTACCCATAATTTCCATTCGTGTTCTTCCTGCGCTACATCCCCTCGGTAACTGTGCGTTCTTTTGTAAACCAATCCGTTGGTGAGTTTTATATCCAGTAATCTCTCTTTATGTGTTTCTACCATTTCTATTAACTTTTGATAGACTTCTGTTTTAAATTCTGCTGATGTTAACTCCACCACTATGTCGTTCGTCACCTCCACGCCATCCATATCATACCTCGACAGGGCATCTGGCACTACGTTTTTTGATCCTTTCCGATGTTTGATTGAAAAAGTATAGGCTTGTAGTTGTAGGCTCCATCTCGCTAGTCTTCCGTTTAAATCTCGCTGGGACATTAGCCACTTGAGGCTAGAATGGTCAGTTATAATTTCAAACTCCATTAATTCCACGTAAGGACGAAAGCGTTTTACTGCTAACACTACTGCTAGGCATTCTGTCTCTGTTACAGAATAATTTTTCTGAGCGGCTGTCAACTTTTTTGAAAAGTAAGCTATAGGGTGTTCTCCTCCTTCTTCGTCCAGTTGAAACAGAACTGCGCCTACTCCTACATTCGATGCGTCACATTGGATATAAAATTTCTTGTTGAAGTCTGGATGCGTCAATACTGGTTTGGCGGTCAGTTTTTCTTTTAACTGTTCGAAGGCGACCTGAGCTTCTTTTGTAAACGTAAACGTTTTGCTTTTCTTTACGTTTCGGAAATAGGGGCGGTTAAGGTTGCGTAATCGTACATAAAGCGTCGGTACCAACCTGTTGTGCCTAGAAAGCTTCTTACCTGCTTAGGCGTTGTGGGGTACATCATATCCACTATCTCTTGTATTTTGTCCGGATCTGGTTTCAATTTACCTTCCCCTACTATATACCCTGGATATTTTACATCCTTGCACCAAAACCTTGATTTGCTAACGTTTATCGTAAGATTTGCCTTGTCCAGACATCGAGCTACTTCTGCTAATAATACCAAATGCTCCTCAAAGTTGGTAGATACCACCAGCAGATCATCCAAATAGACAAACACCCTTTCCCTTAGGCGTGCTGGAATCACCTTGTCCATGAGACGGCAAAGCCTTTGGGCCGCATTGCACAACCCAAACGGCATTACCGTAAACTAGTACAAGGGTCTTCCAGGCACAGTGAAGGATGTTTTCTCTCGGCTTTGTTCTGCCAGTGGTATCTGCCAGAACGCGTCCTTTAAATCGATGCTGGAGATAAAATGGGTATCCCCTAATCGGCGTAACAGGCCCTCAATATGGGGAAGAGGATAGGCGTCCTTTACGGTTAGTGCATTGAGCCGACGCGCGTCCAAACAGATTCTTACCTTTTCCCCTTTTTGCACTAAGGTAACCCTATTGTTCCAAGGGCTCTCGCTCGGCTCAATAACTCCCAATGATAGCATCCTATCCAGTTCCCCAAACATCAGCTTTTGCACGGCAGGAGACACTGGATAGTGTTTCCCCTTAACCGGCACTGCATTTCCTGTATCGATATGGTCAACTTCCAAAAATGTCTTCCCTAAACCTCGGCGTGTGAAGCAGGGAAATGCCTCGATTATCTCTTCCAAGCGCTGTTGCTGTCGAGAATCCAGAAGATGCATTCGTGGAAAGCCATTATCTCTGAGCTCCTCATCACTTGTGTGCGTTGACAAAGAATTTACTTCGAACCTTAACAAATTGAATTTCTTCATGAAATCCACCCCGAGAAACAAAGGTAACTTTAATGTAGGAACAAGGAAAAAGTCTACTGGTTTCGTTACCTTATTAAAAGTAATACTCGCTCTTACTCGACCTATTATTGAATTCAACCGACCATCGGCAGTTTTTATTTCGGCCTAATATGGGTAGACATTTATTTGTGTTTTTTGTACGTAATCAAGACAATCTTTGCCCAGACATGTCACGGTGGCTCCGCTATCTAGTAAACCCTGAATTGGCTGCCCATTGATTTCCACCACAGTGTAAATCCTGGTGTCTGGTCCTTCATAAATACTTGCCTCCGAAATTTCTAATCTTGTGTGTTTCCTTAATTTAAAACGTTCACGTGCTTTTATAATTTTTACAGGTGTTCCAAAGATTTTCTCTCTTGCCTTATCATACTCCTGACGGCGGATGTCAAGCGGCTTGGAGTGGCTTGGTATCAAATGGGTGTTAGTGGGAACTTCCCGGTGGTGATTCTTTGCTATGGCCTTAGGTATTCGATCGACGGTTGATACATAAGTTTCTACCCTGTTTCGTATCTCGGGCTTGAACTCAGGGTTGGTGTTGGGCTTTATTATTGGGTTTTGGGATTGCGAATTGGCGAACGCCCCTCCATCCCTAACCGAGACGCGTTCGTGTTCAGGTTTCCCTGACATTTCGGGCACCGTGGAGTATTTGTATCCTCCAATCCGCATTTGTAGCAGAACGACCTTCGCTTTTCTTCAATACAATCAAAAAATGTGTGGCCTTCCGTCTTACAATTCCAACATACAATCTTTCTTATTCCGCCTCTTCCTCTACACGTGTTTCTGCTGGTAAAAACTCTACTTCATGAATGTTTCTCGGTGGTACCCGTCCGCTGAATTGCCGGTGATTGTTTAACAAGTTTTCCGCCCTTCGGCACTCCCTGGCAAACTGAGCCAAACTATTAACTGATACCGAGAATAATAATTGCGCCATCGGGCTTCGTAGGTTTCCTCGCATAATGCTCACTAAGTCCTTTTCCCCAATCGGCGTCCTCAACTGATTTCTGAGTTTAATTACCGAATTATAAAAGTCGTCGAAGGATTCCATGCTCTGCTGTCGTCGATCTAGAATTTTTCTTTGAATGTAAAAGTCGCTGTCAAACCAATGGAATTGGTTGATCAACGCCGCCTTAAGATCTCTACACCGCGATACGTTATTAAATCTGCGATGGTCCCAGAACCAGTCGCGAGCCGTTCCACTTAGCAAATGATGAAGGGACCGCAACACGTCTCTCCATTCACAGCCATAATCTGCCTGCAGCGTCTCAACCCTAAAGACAAAATCCTCTATACTCGACGTTTTGCTAGTGCCATCAAAGGTGATGCCCCATATATCTATCCGTAGCCCTGACTCTCGCGAATGTTGTCTTACTGAGTCTGGAAACTGTACTAAGTAGGGACTTCCTGGTCGAAATGCAAAATCCGAGTTACCGTCACTAACGGGTCTGTTGATATTCTCTCCAGCCGAGTTAGCATTATTACTTCTCCTTCCATAGGGATTGTTACTTGGTACTTCATTAGGATAGGTCCTCCCATTACTATTGTAATTCATCTGGTCTGGCCAGCGTTGGATCTGTAGCTGATAAGTGAAGGCGTTCGACACTGCCGGCGGTGGTTGGGACAAGTCTGGCATCGTATAATTTCCATTGGCCTGGTCGACGTGGATATGTCGTTGTTGATGCTAGCTTCCTATACTTTGTTGCATCAGCCTTGGGATTAGATTTAATAAACGGTCTTCAAAATTTCTCAGATCCTCCTGAGTCAACACCCTCGGTCCATGAATCTGTTCATTGCGACCTGCCCGTCTTAACGGTACATCCCCTTGTCGAAAAGCTTCTACCACCCCCCTGCGCGCTTATGCTGCTGTATGGTGGAGTAGCAATGGTGCTACTTCCAGAAAAACTATCACTACTAGCTTCCAACACGTTTTGTGCCCGAGCGCTGATCACCGTTGCATTCGGACTAGAGCTCTTAGGTATGGCCTCTGTTCGTCCGCGATCGTGTTCCTAACATTCTTTGCTTCTTGTATTTTGCCTGATCCCTCTAAACCTCACGCCCTTTTCGCGTCAATTGACTCCTCAATAATTAATTAAAACAACAACTTTATCCGTACCGCGCAAACTGATGGACCTTGGTTACCTGTTTCTAACAACCTACTCACGTATGTCGAACCACGACAGACTTAATTGTTACCAAATCCTGTATAAATCACTGCAAATCGTACCAAGCAAAACGAGAAAATACCAATATATTCTGGGCAGTTTAAATGTTTAATTTTCAAATCCTGTATTAATAAAATTAAAGTCAAGTAAAAGGTAATAATACAACAGAATAGAATAACAACGAAGTCACTAGTACCGGCCGTATACTACTCGTATCTAGGGCAAGGCTACTAGGCTTGTTTTCTAAATATGGTGTTATATGTATCAACCCAAACTCAGCAGTTTAAGAAGTTAAATTCTTTAAGACGTATATGGTTATTTTAAATGTAAATCCAAAATAATTAGGCTACGGTTTACACACAACTATTTTAAAACTGATTGTTTCAACTATTATTTATGGTATTTTATTTCTATCTGTTTTCCCTCTAATGCATGTCTCATTTGTTACCGTTCTTATATTACTTTTTTTTCCTTTTATTTTATATAGTTAATTTTTTCTGTATATAAATTTTTATATTTATTTATTTTATAGCTTCTGACCTATGTCATTATTTCTTTGGGTGAATATTAAGTGAGTATATGTACGAACAAAAATGAACTAAGCCAGCTTAAGAAAATACCCCAGCTAAGCGAAGTTAGTTTGTATGAATCAATCATTATTCTCCCCGTTGAACCAGCTTCCTTGCCGCTAACAGAGACTCTGTCTTCTTTATATCGACTAAACCTCTGGTCTTACAAGATTCAAGTTCATCCTGTATCTGGAAGTCAGTTGCTATTGCTGTGTCCATTCATTAGACCAACAAGACTCACTTATTTCCATCGACAGTAGTTTTTATAGGTACAAACACGGTTGCAAACGGACCGACTATGCTGTTAGCATCAACCCGTGCCTAACCCATTTGCACCTACTACAAACAAATGGCTTTTTTCACTATTGATTCCTTAAAACACCCTTCTCACTGGCGCACTACTCATGCTAACCTCTACAGAATCACAATAAATACCCGTACTGTTTCGGGCCCCAAGTTGAGCGCCATTTAATTATATGTCCTATTCCATCTTCTATGAGTCAATGGAAACCCTCCACTACACCTGCTACACTGGCAACTTGTCATTTATGCGCGGCTATTCGCTCAGTGGGCTTGGGCGGGTGTTCGTCGCAGGCAAACGTAGAGGTCACAGACCTAATTAAAATTGTGCCAGTGCGGCCGACAAAAATACAAAAACAAAGGCGCTCATATGCACAGGAGATTCTGTAAAAAGTGGTAGATTTAGATTGTGGTCATCTACCTGGCTACCCTCCCTCACTTTTACTCTTGACTTAGTAAAGCTTATCCATGGTGATCTCGGCTGCCTATATTTTCTGGATCACCCCTAGCAAACCCGTACACACACTCATCAATACTCTCCCTCTTGAATTATCTATTTATTCCTCCATCAAAAAGAATGTCTGTTAAAATTCATAAAAAAATGTATTTCCAAAAAAAATCACAACATCCGATTACAAATGTTTAATATCTTAAGCCTTATGCGGCTATCTTCTATATGCTACCCTAAGTTCGAACTTGTACAACAGTTTCTCACCTAATCACTTAAAATATTCGTAGCCGGGATTTCCAGCTCTAAATATTATTACTTATTTTTATGATATACTTACATTTTTTTTTTGTTTTTTTGTTTTTTTTGTTTTTTTTTTTTGTTCTTTTGGGATTTATGGATTTCATTAATTCTTTGCTTTTACAAGCCTTCAAAATTTATTTCCCCAAATAGACCAAGCTTTATTTCCCCAAATAGACCAAGCTTTACTAGCTATAATTCAATTAGAAATTTATTTTCTTATGCTTTTTAATTAGTTATGTATGTTTATTACTAGTATTCATGAACATAAGTGTTAATGTTAACAATTTCATTTTATCCACGACCGTTGTTTTATGTGTGTTCACTATCATAAATGTAAACAGGTGGATTTACATTGATTATAATCTCCTACCAATCACAAATAGTACAAATCAAAAACTGTTTCCAGCAAGTGGGAAACATCTCAAATCTTAGGTAAGTAATAGTTTCAAATTATAGGTAAGTATTAATTTCAAATTGAAGGTAAGAATTAATTTTAAATTGAAGGTAAGAGTTAATTTCAAATTGCAGGTAAGTATTAATTTTCAAAGGTAAGTATAGACTGAGAAAAACCGGACTCGGTGATGAGACATTGGAAGGTAAATTTTTTTTTCGAAATATATTTTTTTTAGCAAACAAAAAATATTTTTTTTGTTTACTTTCGAAACACATTCATGTGACTGAGGATGAATAATTTTAATTTTAGGAATCTTTATTTACTTGTCCAAGATCATGATTTTCTTTCAAAACTAATTTCAACTTTGGATTCCTTAAACAAGCTGAATCAAATACAAAGTGATAATAGGATGGGTGCAACTTAGACTTATTGCCAAACTGGGCTATTTGATACCTCAAGTCGGGCGAAACGTGACTCTATGTTACCGCGATTATATATTTACGTTGGCTTAAATTTTACACTAAATACTACACTTTAGACAATCATATCTTCAACACTAACTACTGTTACTTATCTTTTTCCCTTTCTCCGCTCGTGTCGTCCGTGTTGCTTTCGCAACTTCAGCAGCTATTACAGGTACAAGATGGTGGAACGATGAAGTGGTTGTTGTTGAGGATTTAAAAAAGGATGCCGGACGATGCTATTGTTGTTGTTGCGGATTCCTTGTTGTAGTAACTATATTTGTCATTGCTGTTATTAGTTGTTGTTGCTTGTTGTTGTAGTTACAGTTGTTGTTAGTTGTAGTTGTAGCTGTTGTAGTTATAGTTGGTTGTTGTAGTAGTTATAGTTGCTTGTTGTTGTAGTTATAGTTGTAGTAGTTATAGTTGCTTGTTGTTGTAGTTATAACTGCTTGTTTCGGTTTTTTGGCTATATTTTTGTTGTTGTTGTGGTTACAGCTAGGCTAAACTTAATGGATTTAATTCTCCAACTGAGCCCGCTGAAACGGATGGGTGACCGGCAGAATTGCCCTGTTGGTTTGACGATTGTTGTTGTGTCCTTTTTTTTGCTTCTGTTGAACTCTGGCGTTAGCTGTTGTTACGGTTGCTAAACGGTCACTTGACTGTTGCTATTAGTTGTTGTTGTTGTCCAAGCAGTTTGCCGCTAATGGTTATGGTTGTGGCCACCTTTAGCGGCTTACCTGGTGTTGGTGGTGGTTGCAAGCCGGGGTAGTCTGCGGATTTTGTTCCAATGGTGTTATGATTATTGCTCTGTTGGAATTACTGTGCTTTTCGATGCTTGGTTTTTACTTTACGTGTGTGACATTAAGTACGCCTTTTTTTCTATCTGACGTTTTCGCCATCTTGTTGAGCCATACGTTTAAACTTTTCCACGAGCTACTTGGCATACGTCAGTAAATTAAATACGTGAAGTGTTTTTTTTTAATATATATATAAAATGTCTACACACTTCTTCACTTCACACACTTCTACACACTTGCACAATTCTCAATCAAGTCTTTGAATCGCAGGGCTTTTCCTTGCGTTCATTAGAATTTACCTTTTTTTCTTACCCAACTAAGAAGCGAACTATCTTCACACGTCCATCCACCTGCGCACTCAGAACCAAAAAGAACGGAAACTCGTTAGCGCCATTTTAATGATGGCCGCTTTCTCAAACATTCTACGCCATTGCTGCCAACTTCGTCATGCAGAGTCGCTATTACCTACGTTTTATTGCAGCTCTGCGGAGTTTTACCCAATCGCGTTGGCGTCTGCCCTTAACCACTTAAAACATTACATAGAGGACACCAGAAAATTTTATAATACTGACAATTATTTAAATGAACTAAAGATTAGACTTCATCACTCATTACAAAGAGCAAGAGAAATAATTCTCGAAGTAAAAAAGAAAAGAGGATTAGAATCTAAAAAGAATCAAAATAGGATAGATATTAGAATAGGAGATTTAGTTTTAGTTAAAGTTTCAAACAGAAAGAAATATGAACCCCCATACAAAGGTCCATACAAAGTAATAGACATAAAAGGTTTAAATGTAGTCATAGAAATTGAAAAATCAAAAACAAAAATATTGCATAAAAAATTACTAAAAAAATATTTAAATCAACACACAAATATGTAGATAAGAAATATAAAAGAATTATAAGAACTAATATGTAACAATATGAATAAGAAATATATAGAATAAATACTTAAAATACACTTTATAAATACGCATATATATGTACATATGTTTAATTTTTTATTCTAACTTGGTTTCATTTTTAATAATACCTGAACCTAAAAGGGTAAGGGTGTAGTATACGCATAAATAGAATTAGTACTGTAGTAATTTAAGAATTTTTTTTTAACTTGAAAAAGTCAAATTAATTTTTGTTTACAATAAGTATGTCAGCAATAATAAATACTTGAGTTTTATATGCATAAAATAATTTGTATAAAAAATTGTAATATGAACTCTATTTAAGTGAACTGTTGGCATGGGAATGTTTGTAATATGAAATTTGTATTAAGCAAAAATTTTTTTCACGTGCCAATGGTTTTTGAGAACCAAAGTAAAATTTGCTGAGACCGTGGGAATAATACTCAAAAATGGGCATCTTAATGCTCAGTTTAAGCGGCAGAAGTGCTAAGAGAATACTTAACTTAAAACATTAAACATAGTATAAAATGTGGAGCGCAAGAATTAAGGGAAGATCTTCAAAATTTTTGCTACTTTGGGAAGAGGAAATTCCTCTGTTAATAAACCGAAAAACATTGGAAGATCAGTGCAACCAAAATCGAGAAAAAAAAATATTTTACCATCAAAACCAGATATAATGCCCTATATTTATATCTAAAAAATAAAATGTTTGTACATTTCATGTACTGGAAACTGAGTTGGATTCCTTTTAATTTGCGAAGCAATTTGTGCGTTTGACGTTGCCGGGAAACTAGGGAGGACTGTGAGCGTACTTTTGAGCTCCATGCGTACGAAAGCAATTGATTTAATTATAAAATATAGTCACAATGCAGTAATACCAACCCAAAACGAATATGTATTTTCTAAATGCACAATTTCAAAATTTGCTAAACCCTATCGTGTCCTCTTTTGAAACAACTTTCAAAGGAATGTGGAGCTTTTTCTCCGGAATGCTTAAGAGGAACAACCCTTAGGAAACAAATTGCTGCTTATATATCTATTTTGAACGTAAAAGATACAACGGTAGACACAATGGCGAATTTCATGGGACACCATTAAGATGTGCACAAAAGCATAAATAGAGTTTCGGTACCTGTGGCAGAAGTCACTAGTGTGACAAAACTGTTGATGTCAGCAATAGGTGATGCAAATATTGGTAAAGATGAAGAAGAAGAACAAGGGGAAGAGGAAGAAGACGAAGATGAAAACGATGAAGTTCAACGAAACCAAATAGAATACAACATCAAGTTAAAAAAAAAACGAAGCAGTGAGTAGACAAGATTTTTTGTAGAAAAATACTAAATAACAGAACTAACATTTACCACTATTTTCATAGAGTATAGCATCTTCCTATACGTAGATAACTTTTGCGCCACCTGTAGAGACCTTATTTTACGCTTGTAAACATATACATATATCATATAAAATCTACTCGTAATACAACTAATATAAAACTGTAGAAAAATTTTAGAATTAGTGTCTGGGATGAGAAATTTCGAGTCAGTGCTTAATACCAGGCCAGTAAATTAAAACAATTAAACGGGTTTGGTATTCTTTGTTTAAACTTTCTTTTTATGACCATACTAATTTTGTCGAGTATACGAAAATATTCAATATTTTGCCATTTAAGATAGGTGAAAAAAGAATTTATTTCTAATCACTTGATTTTTTTTAAGAGGTTTTTATTCTAAGCTTTACGGTAAACTACTAAAGCAGATTGCTTTTATATTGATTTTACATAGAAAAAAAATTTACAAACTTCGTATAAAAATTTCAAATTTCTTCACGTGATATTTCTTGTGATTTTGCAGTTTTGGTATTTAGCATGCAAGTGCAAAGTATATTGTGAATGTTTAATAAAAAAGGACTGATTGTAAGATTAGATTGGATAAAGATAAAATAAAACAATATAGAATGGCTCACTTAATATAAATGTAAAAAAAAAACACATAATAAAAAAAATCGTAATCACTGTTTCCCCATTGTCTTTACACTGATCAACTTCGTATATTTATTGTATATATTTTTGAAATAGTATACATTTAATACGTTTTTAGATTTTTCCAAAAGTATAAAATATTTACATGAATAAACAATTATCGTATGAATTGAGCCTTAGTTACAATTTAGTTGAAGAATTAAATACATCATTAATGGTTCTTTAGATTCATCGTAATAAGAAGAAAAAGTACATTTAAACAATGGTCATGCATTTTGATCCAAGAATGTCAAACCCTTTGCAGGTATTACTACTTTGTCTAATACTTTTACACTGAATTGAAATTTCTTAAGACCCAAAATGGCTGTTTTTCTATACAAATTTTAAAATTTTTTAATAAAATATGAATTTTTAACAGCTTCTCCTTATGGAAAAACAAAGAGAACTAAATAGACCGACGAAGAAAGAAATGCTGTGTATTCCGCTTTTGGGGATTTGAAAAAAACTTGAGAAACTTCCCACTTCGAAGCAATGTTTAGAAGCTATTACTCTAAATAAAGATTTACAGAACAGAACGCCAATGCAAATTAAGTCCTGGATAGACAATCAGAGGCGATATAAAACAACTTAAAAAAACATGACTGTATAAACTCTTCTTAACGTAACTGACGTTTTCACGTCGGTATTTATATATTTATATATTTACTTTACTCTAAATGTTTTTTATTTAAACATTTTATTAACCGAAGAGCATTATTAAGAACAATAAAAATGTTTATTGAATAATCGTACTACTAAGTATTAAATATATAATATATTATTAAATAAAGTAACAAGGTAAATAGCCTTCTTAACTTTCACAATCATATTCTTTCAGTAAGATGTCCATACTACTGTGGTCTCCTCATAAGTGATTTAACTACCAATGGATGAATTATCTACTTAAGGATCCCTCTTCGATGTACTGCAACATATTTCTTATGCCTGATATTATTCTTAATAAAACAAATATAATAATATTATTAATAAAACGTGTAAAAAAAACAAAAGTAAATTCATTTTTCAATTTGTTCACAGTTTTAGTTCGTTATTATTAATTTATTTTTTTTAACACAAATAAATATAATTACAAACATCATAATTAAAAATAAAATTTTATATTTCAAAATAGCTTAAAATAAACAAAATGGCTAAAATGTTAAAAATTTGTTTTCAAAAATTGCTATGTTAAAAAAAGTCGGATTTTTTCTAATTTCTTATATTATTTCAGATATCCCATTAATATGGCTCACTAAAGTAGTCCCTAGACCTTTTTTTGTATAGGGTGTATTATACCACACTCTATTTTTCCATAATAAACACCAATATTCTCTAGAAATTTTAAAAGATGACTTTTAAAAAAGTCAAATTTTTCCAACTTCTAAAATTATTTCACAGATCCCACTATTATGGATATAAAGAATAGTCCATGCAACTCCATATGTGTAAGGAGTGTCATACCAGCCACCATATATTTTTCCATACTGACCATCAGTCTTCTCTAGAAATTTCCAAAAATAACTATATTAATAATCAGATATTTCCATATTCTTAAATTATTTCAGATACCATACTAATATGGACCGATAAAGTAGTCCATGTACCTCCATTGATCTAAGGTGTATCATTCCAGCCACTCTCCATTTTTCAATAATGACCACCGATCTTCTCTAGAAATTATGAAAAAGGAAGATTTTAAGGAATTCCAATTTGTTATAGTTTGTAAAATTATTTCAGATTTCCCATAAATATCAATAGATCAGTATGTTTAATAAACTTATATCAATATAGTTTTTATTATGTTTAATGCAAATGTGTCTAAATTTGCTCGATATATTCTTCTACTTTTAAAAGTACTAATTCTGACAATAACGATAATGAAGCAATAACAATTATGTATAACAATAATAATACCAAAAATAATGATAATATAACAATAAAAAAAAGATATAATGATCATTATAATAATAATAAAAATAATCTATATGTACGACTTTCCTTTATTAACCAATTTTATTGGTTAAATCGAAAAACAACATTAACCTAAAAACGCAATAATAATTATAAATAACAATAATAGTACTAAAAATAATGATAATATAACAATAAAAAAGATATAATGATCATTATAATACTTATAAAAATAATCTATATGTACGACTTTCCTTTATTAATCAATTTTATTGGTTAATCGAAAAACAACATTAACCTAAAAACGTTATAAATTATATTTTTTAAATTTGTTGACATTACTAATACGTAAAAACGTAGAGAAATTTCAATTATATTAGTTTCGTCCGCAACGCAACGTCACGTTTCAAAAGAGTGCCTATTTACACACAACCTAGGAAAGGAAAACGGAACAGCTTATCCACAAAGTGTACGTTGACGTAAGAGTAAAGAGGCCTTTATACCCTTCACCACAAAAAGTGGAAAAAGGGCATATATAAGTTTGTCATTCCATGTGTAATTTCTACAATATCCATTTCCCCATAAAGTATATATATTATGAATCCTTATGTCCGTCCGTGTAAATAAATACGTCAATCGATCAGACATAGTGTCGAAAGAGGTGCTATTGGAAATCAGCATTATCGGTTCATATCCTTCGAGGCAGCAGGCAACCCACCACGCCTACCTCTAATTTTTATGTCATTTGAAACAATAAACTAATTCCAATGAAAAAAATTAATATATGGGGTTATAGAGAATTAAAAAATAAAAAAAAACATCAAGTGAGATAATTTGTACTCGCCCATATTTTCCGAGTTACGGGGCTCTGAAATTTCCAAATACTTTAAAATATCAATATGGGTATCATTTTAAAGCTGTTGAAGAAGTCTTCAAGAAAATAAAAAATTTTTTTTAAAAATGCTTAACCCATGAAGAGCCGATGCCACTATTATGTAAAATTATGTATATGCAGTACCAAAATTTTTTTTATTTTCTAATTCTCTGTCACCCCAATATTTGCTTTTTGAGTGGAGTTACTTCACTAAACTATATTTTCATAGATAATGAAGGGTATATAAGATTCGGCATAGCCGAATACAGCACTCTTACTTGTTTTAGAATAACTTTTAATTTAGGGCAACACTAGTATATTTCTAACATTAAAAAGAGACAACTGTTAATAAGTCAGCAATTCTCCTAAGGAGGAAAAGTGTTAGGCTTATTTGCTGTTATGGGAAAACCAGTTCTTAACTATATTCGAGCTATTAGAAAATAAAAAGTTCTCGTTGGCGTGAATAAAGCAACCGACCTATGCAACACCAAGAAATTGTGTTGTGTTGTACATATACGTGAAAATTACAAATATAGAACTATTTCTTCCGTATGATAAAAGTAGATAATGTTATGTCAAATGTTTATACAAGCTTTACACAAAATCACAAAAACTACAAGTCCAATTTGACAGGATTCGGTTATTATGAAATATGTTTATTTATACTGAAATATGTTTTGCATTCACTTGCATTATGTGCTTATTGCTTTAATTACAGAAAGAATTCACCTATTTTGGAAACATTCAAAAATTTCCAGAAATAAACACATAAATTATTACACCCACGTCAAAACAGATGGCTTTCGCTTAAATCAGTAGTTGTTTAAATACTAGATTTGTATGAGGCCTTAAGAATTAACTTTTAATTTGCTACTAATGATAATCAAATCGATACAGCGAAAACAAATTTTAAGAAATTAAACGAATCAAATCAAATTTATTTATCCCCTTTAAATATATATTTGAAATGAAAGGGTGTTTTGGAGACGATGGTCGCAAGAATATTTATGCGAGCTACAGTATCGGCACAAATGGAAAACACAACAAGGGAACATTAAGCCTGGAGACATGGTCCTAATAAAAGAAGACAATACGGCATCGTTACAGTGGCCACTGGGTAGAATCGTAAACATACATAAAGGAGATGATGGCCTGGTTCGAGTAGCGGACGTTATAACATCAAAAGGCATTTGCAAAAGACCAGTGGCTCGACTAGCACTATTACCGGTTATGAATGAGGATTCTGATGAACCTCAACAACCAGATAACTGTAGGAAAAAATGCCAAAACGAAAAGACCGAAATTCCCAGAAAAAGGAGACGGCCTTCCATAACCCACAATATTCTCACAATTGCCATAACTCTCATGTTAGTACACCTTGTGCTAAGAGCAAAAATTCAAAATGAGGAATTTGGAAAACTTGGCATACATTTTGAAGGAATCGGGCCAGCGGTAATGTCTCCAACAGAATGGCAGCGTATTATGATCTAGAAGGATTTTCGTCTGAGTTAAAAATATTCTCAAGTGAACTGAAACTCTAGGCCACTTATGTGAAAAAATGAAACAAAAGGCAATTTGCACAAACCTTGCCTATTCTTTTCAACATACTGAAGCTGAGCTAAAAATGGACAGTACAATACTTTCTGGAAGAAGATACAAAAGAGGGGCTATTAATATAGGTGGAAATATCGCCCATTCACTATTTGGAATATCGGATTCTGAATATGCTGAACAAATAGCTTAAACTATTTCACAAGTCAAAGAAAATGAGGCCCATCTATTAAACCTTCTAAAAACTCAAACCTTGATTATAGATTCTACAATCAACATCCTCAAGGCAGATCAAGACACAGTTAAAAAAAATTTGACTGAATTGACGAACAAATAGTACAAATCTATAACAGGATACGTGATGACAGCAACGAGCTACAAGAAGAAAGACTCTACCGCATTTTTTCATCGCTCTGCATTCAATTAACAATCACAGCCGCAAACTTACAACGCATGCAATCTAATATATTTGACATTTTACCAAACAGTCACCATGGCATTATAAATCCTTTGCTCCTGACGCCACAGCAACTACAACAAGAAATAGAAAAACTGAGATTCCATCTCCCTGAATCACTCGAACTGCCGGTGAAACAAGGAGGTACTTTACAACTGTACAGACTAATGAAGGTGAAAGGAGGACTCACAAAAAATACCGTGATATTCTGCATCACGTTACCATTGATTGAACGAAAACAGTTTGAAATATTTAATCTCATCGCAATACCGCACTGGGTTAACAACACACTGATAGCAATTACGCCATGTTCTCCGCTCATGGCCATCAATCCTGTTAATAATCAATACGTGACAATGAGTAACACCGAGAAAGAAAAAATCTACCTGTGCTCTAAGGTGCAAACTCAATATGAGCAAGGCGGGACGACATGCTTTTGTGAAATGAATTTATTTCACAAAAGCAGTCAAGCAGACTGTCCAATGCAACAAGTGAAAGACACTGCCACGTGGACTTCTCTTCGGCATAAAAACGAATGGATATATGCCATGCAAGCTCGATCTTAGGCAACAGCTGTGTGCATTTAGGAAATAAGGCAATTGACGCTGAAGTGTTTCAGCCTGGGACCTGAATGCGTCTTTAAAAACAAATTCATGTCAGTGCATGGACAACATATAATATCCATCTCTGTTAAGACTTCATAAACCAGGCTTTGGGAAATTACGGAACAGCAACATTCAGAAGGTTTAAAACCATTGTTGAATGAAATTCATTCAACCAAGTACATGATGCAAATACAAAATCTGACAGCCCTACAGACCTCATTAGCTGCACAAGAAATCCTTCAGCTTCCAAATAAGATCACCATGCACAACTATCACCACACTATCGTAGGTTACTCGTCGTTGATCCTCATTGGTTTTATTTTTGTATCCTTAATACTGAGACGAATACGAAAAAGTGCTTCAACACCTAACTCCATCCCAATACCAGCACCGCGTAATCATCCAGGCACATCATCATCAGATTTTACCATACATTTATAGCAAATCAACAAAACTTAGTACACGGTCAAAAATTCATCGGAACATGCAACCAAATTGCAGGCTCTTCACATTTAATACTAGAAGCAATCCCAACCATACCCCAATGCTCCAAAACACAGGCTTTTGAGCTGTGCTCAACGGGGGGAGCATGTTAATACATAATTGCATGCATATATTAATATTCTATTATTTATTATTTTATTATTTTTATTTTTTATTACTGTCTACAAAAGAACATACATAGAATGTATTGTTATTAATTTGTGTCTTTTTAAATTTGCATTATCAAACGTCAGCACATTCTTGGCTGTCTGCATTTTTTGTGTCCGCAATTATTTTGACAGCTCCTACGGGAGTATTTAATTACAATAGTACTTGATACCTGTATAATTATTTGCGTGAAAACTTGTCGTGAAATTTATGGTTTTGTCAACAGACTACTTTTGTTACATTTAATTTAATTATTTATGTCAACACAACACAACACTGACTAAAGAAATGTTAATTTACAAAGAACAGCATTATCTTCCCACTGTTCTGAATTAGGTCACTATCCAAACTTTAAAAATGCTTCAGTTATAAATATTGAAAAGAATTATAAGAGACGTTATATTTAAGAAATGCTAAATATAGTTAATACACCAATGACAAAAAGAATTAATTTTAAAGCTGATACTGACAATGTTGCACATACATAAAGATATTTAATACATAAAATTACATAATTATTTGTTTATACATGGACGAACACAAAAACATTAGTTAAGTTTTTTGTTTTTTCATATATGAAACAGAAATGTTGCAATGCACCACTTTTATTATTGACAAACACGAAAATGGAAAGGTCGGGAGTAAAATTTTTGTTTGGTAATTTTTTTAAACCATCAGAAAATTCGAGTGGAAACTCTGCACAAAATTTCCTCGCTGTAATAAAATCTGTAAAAAGAAAAAGGAATGTTTTACTGAAGCCAAAACACAGTGCAGAAAAATACAAAAAATTGTTAATTTTTGAGAAGTTATTGCAAAAATGCCGGATGGCAAGATGTGGCTGCTTCTCCAGAAGTGTTGTTGCGCTTTTTAATTCTTTTATAAGTACCACAGCATTTTAAAAACTTTCTGGGGACATCATCCCTCGAGAAGGGAAAGGTCTCATCCACATCCTTAATTTCTCTCAAGACTTTCCCACAAAACGATGCGCTTCTTGCGCTTTGCGCAAAAATCAGGTTTATTCGCAACCTTGTTATTAGAAGCAATTTTTTTTTGCTCATGATTTCATTTTTTTTCGCTGCAATATGTTAAAAATAAATTTTTGCTATTTATATATATTAATTATTAAAAACAAATTAACTTACTTATGTAAGTCGGTCATTATTTACAGTTTATGTTTTTTTTCTTTGCCAAAAAAAAAAAAACGTTTTGCGGTTGTTTTTTTATTTTTTATGAGTAAACAAACGAATAGCAAACAAAGCATCAACTAAAAAACTGATGCCTGGTTTCTTTTTTACTGCCTTAAAAATACTCATTGTTGACGAAATCGTATACATTGTACATATTTTGTACAGCGGCTTTGTTAAACAGTATACTTTGTTCGAATGCAAAGCAATTAACATTTTGGAAGTCAGCCATTTTTTATATACATGTAAAAACATTTAATTCCTGAAGATGGTACAGAGGAGTACCGAAATATTGGAAAATAAATTTAAAATATTTTCAATTTTTTTAAATTAATAAAGGACTCTATTAGCTAAAAAATAAGTTAATTTATTAATAAGAAAACAGTCAAACAAATTGTTATTTTAATTCTTTTATTTATTATTTTATTATTTTTATTTTTATTATTGTCTACAAAAGCACATATACATAGAATGTATTGTTATTAATTTGTTTCTTTTTAAATTTGCTTTATCAAACGTCAGCACATTCTTGGCTGTCTGCATTTTTTGTGTCCGCAATTATTTTGACTGCTCCCACGGGAGTATTTAATTACAATAGTACTTGATACCTGTATAATTATTGCGTGAGAACTTGTCGTGGAAATAATGGTTGTGTCAACAGATTACTTTTGTTACATTTAATTTAATTATTTTTGTCAACACTACACTTTTATAACATTTAATTTAATTATTTTCGTGAGCACTTGTCCTGGAATTTATTGTTTTGTAAACTTAACACTTTTAAAATTTAGTATATAAGCTTGAAAATTAAAATAATAAATATCACTCTTTGTTTTGATCTTAAGAATAAATCACCTGCAGTCTTTCATTTCCATTCAATTCAGTTTAATTGCTGAAATTTAACAACTGAGCAAAATATACCATTCAATTCAGTTTAAGTGCTGAAATTCAACAACACGGTAAAACATACCATTCAATTCAGTTTAAGTGCTGAAAGGATCAGGACGAAGAATGGTCGGCATTTGAAGCCAATGACAACCAAATACGCTTGTTGGAAAACCACCACTGGACCATGATTATTTCACCAACGACTTCTATAATGCTATATTAACTCTTGTTCATCAATACAGAAACATATTTGAGACATCAGTTCTTAAAGTGTCACAAACCTCAACCAAGGGGCCTTGAGCTACAGGAGCAGGTAAATCCCTTGATACAAAAATCTCAAAAATAGCAGCGGAGTCAGGTGAACTAGTGAAATTGATGCGGAGGCAAGCAGCAATGATGGTTTCGTTGGAAAGACTATTAAAAGAAGGTCTCACAAATCAAGAAATGCAAATTGCTTCAAAATTATGGCAAAACATCGAAGAGCTTCATTTCCAAATATCGGAAGTATGTGACTGCCCTGAGCTACAGGGTTACAATGTGGAACGATTCATCACCTTAGAGAGTAAATTCCGCAGGGATGTCAGAAGCTGCTAGAGCGAATCAGCAATGCCACAACCACACACTCAGTCGGAATCGTTTCCAATCTCTAAAATTACATTACCAAAATTTAATGGCAACTATATGAAGTGGCAAGAATTTTACGTTTTATTTTCAAAAAAAAATTCCAAGGTACACAAAATGTGGTATCTTAAAACACATTTGGTAGGAGAGGCTGCAACGCTTATAAAACACTTTTCCGCCACAGAAGAAAATTTCGAAGCCGCATGGGCGATGATAGTAGACCGCTATAACAATAAAAGACTATTGGTCTCCAAGTTGGTTCAAGAGCTGGTTGAAGCTGCTAGAACAGACACTCCATGGCAAAATAAAGGAGTGTTTGTTAGCACTCAAAAACTTAAAAATTGACACTACAACCTGGGACCCGCTATTGCTGTATATACTGCTGAAACGGCTGGATCAAGCCATCCGCCTTCGGTACGAACAATCACTGTCACAGCCACGAGAGGTTTCCACAATCAAGGATTTTTTGGACTTCTTGGAAAGGCATTTCCAGTCAATGGATACAATAAAATCACCTGAATTCAGGGCTAAGGTGTGCACGTCAGTTACATCTGAAAGTAAAAGCATTGGATCATGTACCATGTGTAAAAATGGAAAATACCCATTGTTTGCGTGTAAAAGGTTTCTTAAGTTATCAAAAATAGAACGTCTTCAGTTCATCTAAAAACTGAAATACTGTTTCAACTGTTTAAAACCCGGCCACAGTGCCAAAACTTGCACATCAAGAAGCTGCATAAAATGCAATAAAAAACACAATATCCTCCTACATCTGCAACTTGAGAGTCAGAATACAAACAACATCAACCGCATTAAAGTAGGCGAAGAATCAGGTGTGCCAGAAGGCTGCAACACTCACTGCATATTAACAGTGTAGAGCCAATGGCTACATCCTCCTGAGCACTGCAATAGTCACCGTGAAAGCAAATGGAACAGATGTCAAATGTAAAGCTTTTCTAGATTCAGGATCAAAATTGAATTTTGTCAGCGAGCGTTTAGTCAAGCGCTTGGGAATTCATCCTAAGGCAACTTCAATCTTGATAAATGGAATTGCGTCTAGCAACACTCAAATAAAACAGCGAGTAAACGTCGCTTTACATTCCCGAATTAACAACTTCACCACGCGGCTTGAGGCAGCCGTTCTACCTCATATTATTATACAACCGTCCCAAGCAATAATATCGACAATTGGCGCATACCGAAAAACATTACGCTTGCAGACCCCAAATTTTATCGTTCTGACAAAATTGATGTTTTGTTGGGAGCAGAATTTTTTCATCAATTATTGTCAATTGGGCAGATCAAATTGTGCAATAAGTTGCCTACTTTACAAAATACCGTGCTAGGTTGGGTCATCGCAGGCACGGTTGATAGAGATCACTCATCTACTGCAGCCTGTGGAGTATGCTCCGACAATGAGGCTAGCTTAGTGGAAGCTATCGCCCAACTCTGGGAGTTAGACCACATAAGCACAACAGACAAAAGTTTGTCTACTACAAAAAGAGAGTGCGAAGAACATTTCAGACAAACACACACCATGGGTGATGATGGAAGATTCGCTTGGTGAATCACACAGTATAGCTTTCATCCGATTTCTGACATTAGAACGTCGATTGTCAAAGTCTCCAGAAATCAAAAGCCAATACATCGCTTTCTTGCAGAATATGAGGCATTGGGACACATGACTCCAACAGAATATCTAAACCGAACTACTTCATCCCTCATCACTGTATATTAAAACCAGAGAGTTCAACCACTAAATTACGAGTGGTGTTTGATGCATCTTCCAAAACGTCATCTGGCTTATCATTAAACGACCTAAAGCACATTGGGCCCACAGTGCAAGGCGAACTTTTCTCTCTTTTACTTAGATTTAGACTTTCTCGTTTTGTTTTCACTGCAGATGTTGCGAAAATGTATCGTTAAATGCTCGTGCATCCAGAAGATCATCATCATCTGGAGAACGAGTCCAGACAAGCCAATAACATATTATCAATTAAATACAATTACATATAGAATGCAAGCTGCACCATATTTGGCTACAAAATGTTTGGAAATAATAGGCAAAAAATACATGTCATTTTATCTATACGGGGCTCATTTTCTTCTGGAAAACTTTTATATAGATGACGGAATCGGTGGAGCTGACAGCCTAAACACAGCACTGACAATTTAACGAGAGCTAATTTATATCTTGAAAAAACATGGCCTCAAATTACAGAAGTGGAGCGCAAACCATACCCATTTACTTCAAAATGTTGCAGAAAAAGAGGAATCGGAAGTTGATATTGACTTCAAAAATAGTCAAGCAGTAAAAACGCTGGGCTTAATATGGATGCCAAGGCGGGACAAATTCTGTGTAAAGGTGTGCGTTGGAGAGATGGAACGTATCATCAAGTGAACAAATTGCTCAGATTTAGCCAGAATATTCGACCCTTTGAGATATTAGCACCAATCAGAGTCACTGCGAAAATAATTATTCAAGAGCTGTGGCAAGCAAAATTGGCGTGGGACGAGGCACTACCAGCTGAACTTCATACGCGATGGGCGACCTTCCGCAATGAATTAGAAGAAGTAAGCAAACTTAAACTTTCACGACATGTCTTTGAAGGACATGTTCCTTCAAGTTTACAGATTCATGCATTCGCTGACGCCTCAGAGATCAATAATAAAGGACGGGCAAGTACTAGTGCGGCTACTTTGTGCAAAATCACGCATAGCACCGTTAAAACAACAAACCTTACCACGTCTGGAGCTTTGCGCTGCTGTGTTGAGTGCTCAGCGAACAATGAGAGTAAAAAGGAATCTAAAACTCGAAAACACACCCACATACTTCTGGAATGATTCAGAAATTGTTTTGCCTTGGATCAATTTCCCCTCCTCCTCATATCACACATTTGTCGCCAATAGAATAGCGGCAATAGAAGAAATATCAATGCCTGAATAATGGCGACATGTAAGATCAAAAGAAAATCTTGCTGACGTCTTGAAACGCGGTCTAGCCCCGCGAAAATTAGCAGCATGCTAACGCCTTAACTATCCAGGATTTGGACCAGGCCCTTGTGGTGATCGTTCGTACTATTCAGCAAGCTGATTTTAAGAAGATTTAAAACATTTAAGAAAATATAAGACTGTCAGCAAGAGAAGCAATTACAGCAATCTCTCTCCATTCCTAGATACTGACGGCATCATAAGAGTGGGAGGACGATGGACGGCATCAAAGCTTCCGTACGACGCCAAGCAACCAATGCTACTTCCCTACAACGATCCGATATCAAAGTTACTAATGCAAATGATACATGTGAAAAATCGACACTGTAGTCCTCAGGAGTTATTGGCATATGTAAAGCAAAAATATTGGCTAGTTAAAGGGAAATCGGCAGCACGATCAATTGTACAGCATTGTGTGCAATGCACAAAAGCCAAACCAAGATTACTAGAACAAATTATGGGCTATAAATCTTGAATTAGTCAGCGATTTAACCACAGAAGCCTTAATAGGTGCCATAAAGCGATTTACAAGCAGACGAGGTCACTGTCAAAACCTATATTGCGACAACGCAACTAACTTCGTTGGAGCGAAAAATCAACTGCAGGAACTCTCAGAGGCAATTTATACCAGTTCAGCCAACGAAGTAATTAATAAAGAATGTACATCCAGAAAGATCACGTTCCATTTAATACCACCTAGAGCACCTCATTTCGGTGGCATTTGGGAAACAGCAGTAAAATCAGCTAAGCACCTGCTAGTCAAAAGTACTGTAACAGCATCATTAACATACGAAGATCTTGAGACCGTGGTAGTAGAGATTGATGGCATACTAAATTCAAGGCCTATTAGTCCAATGTCAAACAAACCTAATGTCCTAAGTGCATTAACTCCTGGTCATTTCTTTATAGGAGAACCACTCAATGCACAAGTGGATTTACGTTATCTATCAACCAGGCTTAGCCTCCTAGATAGATGGAAACTGGTTACACACCTGAAAAGGGAGTTTTGGAGACGATGGTCGCAAGAATATTTATGCGAGCTACAGTATCGGCACAAATGGAAAACACAACAAGGGAACATTAAGCCTGGAGACATGGTCCTAATAAAAGAAGACAATACGGCATCGTTACAGTGGCCACTGGGTAGAATCGTGAACATACATAAAGGAGATGATGGCCTGGTTCGAGTAGCGGACGTTATAACATCAAAAGGCATTTGCAAAAGACCAGTGGCTCGACTAGCACTATTACCGGTTATGAATGAGGAGTCTGATGAACCTCAACAACTAGATAACTGTAGGAAAAAATGCCAAAACGAAAAGACCGAAATTCCCAGAAAAAGGAGACGGCCTTCCATAACCCGCAATATTCTCACAATTGCCATAACACTCATGTTAGTACACCTTGTGCTAAGAGCAAAAATTCAAAATGAGGAATTTGGAAAACTTGGCATACATTTTGAAGGAATCGGGCCAGCGGTAATGTCTCCAACAGAATGGCAGCGTATTATGATCTAGAAGGATTTTCGTCTGAGTTAAAAATATTCTCAAGTGAACTGAAACTCTAGGCCACTTATGTGAAAAAATGAAACAAAAGGCAATTTGCACAAACCTTGCCTATTCTTTTCAACATACTGAAGCTGAGCTAAAAATGGACAGTACAATACTTTCTGGAAGAAGATACAAAAGAGGGGCTATTAATATAGGTGGAAATATCGCCCATTCACTATTTGGAATATCGGATTCTGAATATGCTGAACAAATAGCTTAAACTATTTCACAAGTCAAAGAAAATGAGGCCCATCCATTAAACCTTCTAAAAACTCAAACCTTGATTATAGATTCTACAATCAACATCCTCAAGGCAGATCAAGACACAGTTAAAAAAAAATTTGACTGAATTGACGAACAAATAGTACAAATCTATAACAGGATACGTGATGACAGCAACGAGCTACAAGAAGAAAGACTCTACCGCATTTTTTCATCGCTCTGCATTCAATTAACAATCACAGCCGCAAACTTACAACGCATGCAATCTAATATATTTGACATTTTACCAAACAGTCACCATGGCATTATAAATCCTTTGCTCCTGACGCCACAGCAACTACAACAAGAAATAGAAAAACTGAGATTCCATCTCCCTGAATCACTCGAACTGCCGGTGAAACAAGGAGGTACTTTACAACTGTACAGACTAATGAAGGTGAAAGGAGGACTCACAAAAAATACCGTGATATTCTGCATCACGTTACCATTGATTGAACGAAAACAGTTTGAAATATTTAATCTCATCGCAATACCGCACTGGGTTAACAACACACTGATAGCAATTACGCCATGTTCTCCGCTCATGGCCATCAATCCTGTTAATAATCAATACGTGACAATGAGTAACACCGAGAAAGAAAAAATCTACCTGTGCTCTAAGGTGCAAACTTAATATGAGCAAGGCGGGACGACATGCTTTTGTGAAATGAATTTATTTCACAAAAGCAGTCAAGCAGACTGTCCAATGCAACAAGTGAAAGACACTGCCACGTGGACTTCTCTTCGGCATAAAAACGAATGGATATATGCCATGCAAGCTCGATCTTAGGCAACAGCTGTGTGCATTTAGGAAATAAGGCAATTGACGCTGAAGTGTTTCAGCCTGGGACCTGAATGCGTCTTTAAAAACAAATTCATGTCAGTGCATGGACAACATATAATATCCATCTCTGTTAAGACTTCATAAACCAGGCTTTGGGAAATTACGGAACAGCAACATTCAGAAGGTTTAAAACCATTGTTGAATGAAATTCATTCAACCAAGTACATGATGCAAATATAAAATCTGATAGCCCTACAGACCTCATTAGCTGCACAAGAAATCCTTCAGCTTCCAAATAAGATCACCATGCACAACTATCACCACACTATCGTAGGTTACTCGTCGTTGATCCTCATTGGTTTTATTTTTGTATCCTTAATACTGAGACGAATACGAAAAAGTGCTTCAACACCTAACTCCATCCCAATACCAGCACCGCGTAATCATCCAGGCACATCATCATCAGATTTTACCATACATTTATAGCAAATCAACAAAACTTCAAAAATTCATCGGATCATGCAACCAAATTGCAGGCTCTTCACATTTAATACTAGAAGCAATCCCAACCATACCCCAATGCTCCAAAACACAGGCTTTTGAGCTGTGCTCAACGGGGGAGCATGTTAATACATAATTGCATGCATATATTAATATTCTATTATTTATTATTTTATTATTTTTATTTTTTATTACTGTCTACAAAAGAACATACATAGAATGTATTGTTATTAATTTGTATCTTTTTAAATTTGCATTATCAAACGTCAGCACATTCTTGGCTGTCTGCATTTTTTGTGTCCGCAATTATTTTGACAGCTCCCACGGGAGTATTTAATTACAATAGTACTTGATACCTGTATAATTATTTGCGTGAGAACTTGTCGTGAAATTTATGGTTTTGTCAACAGACTGATTTTGTTACATTTAATTTAATTATTTTTGTCAACACTGACTAAAGATATGTTAATTTACAAAGAACAGCATTATCTTCCCACTGTTCTGAATTAGGTCACTACCCAAACTTTAAAAATGCTTCAGTTATAAATATTGAAAAGAATTATAAGAGACGTTATATTTAAGAAATGCTAAATATAGTTAATACACCAATGACAAAAAGAATTAATTTTAAAGCTGATACTGACAATGTTGCACATATATAAAGATATTTAATACATTAAATTACATAATTATTTGTTTATACATGGACGAACACAAAAACATTAGTTAAGTTTTTTTTTTTTTCATATATGTATGTATATTTGTTTTTTGTTAATACAACTTAAAAAATTTTTCTTTTAACTTCATTATGAAAAAAAGTTTTTTCATGTTTTCAAATTTTGTTTTTTGTTCAAAAATTGGCTGACTTTCAAAATGTATGAATACAAAGTTTGTATACAGTTCGCCATTATTCAGGCATTGATATTTCTTCTATTGCCGCTATTCTATTGGCGACAAATGTGTGATATGAGGATGAGGGGAAATTGATCCAAGGCAAAACAATTTCTGAATCATTCCAGAAGTATGTGGGTGTGTTTTCGAGTTTTAGATTCCTTTTTACTCTCATTGTTCGCTGAGCACTCAACACAGCAGCGCAAAGCTCCAGACGTGGTAAGGTTTGTTGTTTTAACGGTGCTATGCGTGATTTTGCACAAAGTAGCCGCACTAGTACTTGCCCGTCCTTTATTATTGATCTCTGAGGCGTCAGCGAATGCATGAATCTGTAAACTTGAAGGAACATGTCCTTCAAAGACATGTCGTGAAAGTTTAAGTTTGCTTACTTCTTCTAATTCATTGCGGAAGGTCGCCCATCGCGTATGAAGTTCAGCTGGTAGTGCCTCGTCCCACGCCAATTTTGCTTGCCACAGCTCTTGAATAATTATTTTCGCAGTGACTCTGATTGGTGCTAATATCTCAAAGGGTCGAATATTCTGGCTAAATCTGAGCAATTTGTTCACTTGATGATACGTTCCATCTCTCCAACGCACACCTTTACACAGAATTTGTCCCGCCTTGGCATCCATATTAAGCCCAGCGTTTTTACTGCTTGACTATTTTTGAAGTCAATATCAACTTCCGATTCCTCTTTTTCTGCAACATTTTGAAGTAAATGGGTATGGTTTGCGCTCCACTTCTGTAATTTGAGGCCATGTTTTTTCAAGATATAAATTAGCTCTCGTTAAATTGTCAGTGCTGTGTTTAGGCTGTCAGCTCCACCGATTCCGTCATCTATATAAAAGTTTTCCAGAAGAAAATGAGCCCCGTATAGATAAAATGACATGTATTTTTTGCCTATTATTTCCAAACATTTTGTAGCCAAATATGGTGCAGCTTGCATTCTATATGTAATTGTATTTAATTGATAATATGTTATTGGCTTGTCTGGACTCGTTCTCCAGATGATGATGATCTTCTGGATGCACGAGCATTTAACGATACATTTTCGCAACGTCTGCAGTGAAAACAAAACGAGAAAGTCTAAATCTAAGTAAAAAAGAGAAAAGTTCGCCTTGCACTGTGGGCCCAATGTGCTTTAGGTCGTTTAATGATAAGCCAGATGACGTTTTAGAAGATGCATCAAACACCACTCGTAATTTAGTGGTTGAACTCTCTGGTTTTAATATACAGTGATGAGGGATGAAGTAGTTCGGTTTAGATATTCTATTTATATCTATTGGAGTCATGTGTCCCAATGCCTCATATTCTGCAAGAAAGCGATGTATTGGCTTTTGATTTCTGGAGACTTTGACAATCGACGTTCTAATGCCAGAAATCGGATGAAAGCTATACTGTGTGATTCACCAAGCGAATCTTCCATCATCACCCATGGTGTGTGTTTGTGTGAAATGTTCTTCGCACTATCTTTTTGTAGTAGACAAACTTTTGTCTGTTGTGCTTATGTGGTCTAACTCTCAAAGTCTGTTTTTGGATGAACTGAAGACGTTCTATTTTTGATAACTGAAGAAACCTTTTACATGCAAACAATTGGTGTTTTCCATTTTTACACATGGTACATGATCCAATGCCATTACTTTCAGATGTAACTGACGTGCACACCTAAGCCCTGAATTCAGGTGATTTTTATTGTATCCATTGACTGGAAATGCCTTTCCAAGAAGTCCAAAAAATCCTTGATTGTGGAACCTCTCGTGGCTGTGACAGTGATTGTTCGTACCGAAGGCGGCTGGCTTGAACCAGCCGTTTCAGCAGCATATGCAGCAATAACGGGTCTCAGATTGTAGTGTCTATTTTTAAGTTTTTGAGTGCTAACAGACACTCCATTATTTTGTCATGGAGTGTCTGTTCTAGCAGGTTCAACCAGCTCTTGAACCAACTTGGTGACCAGCAGTCTCTTATTGTTATAGCGGTCTACTATTATCGCCCATGCGGCGTCGAAATTTTCTTCTGTGGCGGAAAAGTGTTTTATAAGCGTTGCAGCCTCTCCTACCAAATGTGTTTTAAGATACCATATTTTGTGTACCTTGGAATTTTTTGGCATATGATCAGTGACGAAAATAAATCGTAAAATTCTTGCCACTTCATATAGTTGCCATAAAATTTTGGTAATGTTATTTTAGAGATTGGAAACGATTCCGACTGAGTGTGTGGTTGTGGCATTGCTGATTCGCTCTGGCAGCTTCTGATATCCCTGCGGAATTTACTCTCTAAGGTGATGAATCGTTCCACATTGTAACCCTGTAGCTCAGGGCAGTCACATACTTCCGATATTTGGAAATGAAGCTCTTCGATGTTTTGCCATAATTTTGAAGCAATTTGCATTTCTTGATTCGTGAAACCTTCTTTTAATAGTCTTTCCAACGAAACCATCATTGCTGCTTGCCTCCGCATTAATTTCACTAGTTCACCTGACACAAACCTTGCCAATTCTTTTCAACATACTGAAGCTGAGCTAAAAATGGACAGTACAATACTTTCTGGAAGAAGATACAAAAGAGGGGCTTTTAATATAGTTGGAAATATCGCCCATTCACTATTTGGAATATTGGATTCTGAATATGCTGAACAAATAGCTTAAACTATTTCACAAGTCAAAGAAAATGAGGCCCATCTATTAAACCTTCTAAAAACTCAAACCTCGATTATAGATTCTACAATCAACATCCTCAAGGCAAATCAAGACACAGTTAAAGAAAAATTTGACTGAATTGACGAACAAATAGTACAAATCTACAACAGGATACGTGATGACAGCAACGAGCTACAAGAAGAAAGACTCTACCGCATTTTTTCATCGCTCTGCATTCAATTTACAATCACAGCCGCAAACTTACAACGCATGCAATCAAATATATTTGACATTTTACCAAACAGTCACCATGGCATTATAAGTCCTTTGCTCTTGACGCCACAGCAACTACAACAAGAAATAGAAAAACTGAGATTCCATCTCCCTGAATCACTCGAACTGCCGGTAAAACAAGGAGGTACTTTACAACTGTACAGACTAATGAAGGTCAAAGGAGGACTCACAAAAAATACCGTGATATTCTGCATCACGTTACCATTGATTGAACGAAAACAGTTTGAAATATTTAATCTCATCGCAATACCGCACTGGGTTTACAACACACTGGTAGCAATTAGGCCATGTTCTCCGCTCATGGCCATGAATCCTGTTAATAATCAATACGTGACAATGAGTAACACCGAGAAAGAAAAAATCTACCTGTGCTCTAAGGTGCAAACTCAATATGAGCAAGGCGGAACGACATGCTTTTGTGAAATGAATTTATTTCACAAAAGCAGTCAAGCAGACTGTCCAATGGAACAAGTGAAAGACACTGCCACGTGGACTTCTCTTCGGCATAAAAACGAATGGATATATGCCATGCAAGCTCCGTCTTAAGCAACAGCTGTGTGCATTTAGGAAATAAGGCAATTGACGCTGAAGGGTTTCAGCCTGGGACCTGAATGCGTCTTTAAAAACAAATTCATGTCAGTGCATGGACAACATATAATATCCATCTCTGTTAAGACTTCATAAACCAGGCTTTGGGAAATTACGGAACAGAAACATTTAGAAGGTTTAAAACCATTGTTGAATGAAATTCAACCAAGTACATGATGCAAATACAAAATCTGACAGTCCTACAGACCTCATTAGCTGCACAAGAAATCCTTCAGCTTCCAAATAAGATCACCATGCACAACTATCACCACACTATCGTAGGTTACTCGTCGTTGATCCTCATTGGTTTTATTTTTGTATCCTTAATACTGAGACGAATACGAAAAAGTGCTTCAACACCTAACTCCATCCCACTACTACTATCAAATTTTCAAATGTTCTAATATACGCTGATGACGTAAAAATTTTTCATAATTACAACAACTTTGACAACCACAATTCTCTCCAACAGGATCTAGACAGCTTTTTTGTTTGGTGCACGATGAACTTGATGGAGTTAAATTTAAACAAGTGCAAACATATGCACTTTTCCAAAAGAGTTGATACACACAATCCGTTCTTTTTTGATGGTTATCAGTTGGAAATTGTTGATTCGATCCTTGATTTGGGTATTTTATTAGATGCTAAATTAAACTTTAGTCAACATATTGCTATGATATCAAATAAAGCCCGTGGGGTACTTGCTTTCATCAAACGTTGGGCCAAGGAATTCACTGATATTCATATCACCAAGCAGCTTTATACATCTTTAGTAAGGCCAATTTTAGAATATGGATCCGTTGTTTGGGACCCACAGTATATCGTGCATAGTAATAAAATTGAGTCTGTTCAAAAACAATTTCTGTTATTTTGCTTACGAAATATGTACCGAAATAATTTTTCCAATTTACCGTCATATAAAACCAGACTTGCTGAAATTGGGCTACCATCTCTACAAAGCCGAAGAACTATGCTTAATGTTACGTTTTTGTTTAATTTGATTACTGGAGATGTTTGTTCGGAGTTCCTTATGGGAAACTTATACTGTAACATTCCTGTACGCCCAACCAGAAATTTTAAACCAATTTACATTCAATTTGTTCGCCATAATTATGCCAATGATGAGCCCTTTAGAAGAATTTGTTGCGATTTTAACAATCTTTATAGTTTTGTTGATTTTTCTCTAAATGTAAACACTATTAAACGCAACATAATATTGTTTTTAAATACTTAAATTGAATGTAATTTTTGGTAATGTTTTAAATTGTAAAAAACTATATGTATGTATACCAGTCTGTAAGGATTTTTTCCATAGACTCAGATAAAAAAAAAAAAAAAAAAAATACCAGCACCGCGTAATCATCCAGGCACATCATCATCAGATTTTACCATACACATATGGCAAATCAACAAAACTTAGTACACGGTCAAAAATTCATCGGATCATGCAACCAAATTGCAGGCTCTTCACATTTAATACTAGAAGCAATCCCAACCATACCCCAATGCTCCAAAACACAGGCTTTTGAGCTGTGCTCAACGGGGGGAGCATGTTAATACATAATTGCATGCATATATTAATATTCTATTATTTATTATTTTATTATTTTTATTTTTTATTACTGTCTACAAAAGAACATACATTAATAACAATACATAGAATGTATTGTTATTAATTTGTGTCTTTTTAAATTTGCATTATCAAACGTCAGCACATTCTTGGCTGTCTGCATTTTTTGTGTCCGCAATTATTTTGACAGCTCCCACGGGAGTATTTAATTACAATAGGACTTGATACCTGTATAATTATTTGCGTGAGAACTTGTCGTGGAATTTATGGTTTTGTCAACAGACTACTTTTATTACATTTAATTTAATAATTTTTGTCAACACTACACAACACTGACTAAAGATATGTTAATTTACAAAGAACAGCATTATCTTACCACTGTTCTGAATTAGGTCACTATCCAAACTTTAAAAATGCTTCAGTTATAAATATTGAAAAGAATTGTAAGAGACGTTATATTTAAGAAATGCTAAATATAGTTAATACACCAATGACAAAAAGAATTAATTTTAAAGCTGATACTGACAATGTTGCACATATATAAAGATATTTAATACATAAAATTACATAATTGTTTGTTTATACATGGACGAACACAAAAATATTAGTTAAGTTTTTTGTTTTTTTATATATGTATGTATGTATATTTGTTTTTTGTTAATATAACTTAAAATTTTTTTTTTTTAACTTCATTATGAAAAAAAGTTTTTTCATGTTTTCAAATTTTGTTTTTTGTTCAAAAATTGGCTGACTTTCAAAATGTATGAATACAAAGTTTGTATACAGTTTTACTGCGGCATTTAAACTTTTTTCGTATGCAAAGTTCCGATACAACGCAACTTTATGCTTTGAATTTTCATTATGAAACAGGAATGTTGCAATGCACCATTTTTATTATTGACAAACACGAAAATGGAAAGGTCGGGAGTAAAATTTTTGTTTGGTAATTTTTTTAAACTATCAGAAAATTCTAGTGGAAACTCTGCACAAAATTTCCTCGCTGTAATAAAATCTGTTAAAAGAAAAAGGAATGTTTTACTGAAGCCAAAACACAGTGCAGAAAAATACAAAAAATTGTTAATTTTTGAGAAGTTATTGCAAAAATGCCGGATGCCAAGATGTGGCTGCTTCTCCAGAAGTGTTGTTGCGCTTTTTAATTCTTTTATAAGTACCACAGAATTTTAAAAACTTTCTGGTGACATGACTCGAGAAGGGAAAGGTCTGATCCACATCCTTAATTTCTCTCAAGACTTTCCCACAAAACGATGCGCTTCTTGCGCTTTGCGCAAAAATCAGGTTATTTTCGCAACTTTGTTACTAGAAGCAATTTAATTTTTGCTCATGATTTCATTTTTTTCGCTGCAATATGTTAAAAATAAATTTTTGCTATTTATATATATTAATTATTAAAAACAAATTAACTTACTTATGTAAGTCGGTCATTATTTATAGTTTATGTTTTTTTTCTTTGCGAAAAAAAAAAAAGTTTTGCGGTTGTTTTTTAATTTTTTATGAGTAAACAAACGAATACCAAACAAAGCATCAGCTAAAAAACTGATGCCTGGTTGCTTTTTTACTGCCTTAAAAATACTCATTGTTGACGAAATCGTATACATTGTAAATATTTTGTTCGAATGCAAAGCAATTACCATTTTGGAAGTCAGCCATTTTTTATATACATGTAAAAACATTTAATTCCTGAAGATGGTACAGAGGAGTACCAAAATATTGGAAAATAAATTTAAAATATTTTCAATTTTTTTAAATTAATAAAGGACTCTATTAGCTAAAAAATTAGTTAATTTATTAATAAGAAAACAGTCAAACAAATTGTTATTTTAATTCTTTTATTTATTATTTTATTATTCAGTCAGTTCAGTTTAAGTGCTCAAATTGACCAACAAATATAATATTGTACCAACTCAGTCAATGTGCCGTTGTTGTTAATCCAAAGTTGAAAAACGAGTCAAACTAACTAATAGCATAAACAGTCATATGAAATACACAACCTATACAACCATGTAAAAAGGCTTCTTCTAAGAACTGTACTAAGTAATTTTATAAAAGTCGATGAACTTTGTTTAACGGAATTTATGAATAAAGAGCATTTTTTAAAATTTGATGAAATGTATAGTTAGAGTTAATATAAGAAACAAAACATAACAAAATCGAAACAAGCAAACAAAATTGTAAATAATTGTATCAACTTTAATTTAGAACTTTTAACTCAAATATTTAAACTTTTGATTTTCAACAGATATTTTCAAAACGATAAATAATTGATACTTTTTATTAATAAAAATATGTTTTATTGTATTCAAAATGTGTTTGCCGACTTTTTAATATTAAACCCGATATTTTTGTGCAAAAGTGCCAATTTCTTATCAAAACTTTCTGGGATTCCTGATTCATGTACATGTTCTAGTAAGAGCGATTGTACACTATGTCATTTTGCATGTAACTAATTTCATGTTGTTTCTGTTTTTTATACAAATTCTGATGCCATTAAAAAAGAATTGAAAAAATGGCATGTTATAAATCTGGACTAACAATTTCTTGTCATGAATCAAAACTACAGGATTGCGTATTCAGCCGTTTAAAAATTTTTCTACTGCACATCTACGTCATCAAAGAATGAGTGTTTGTTGTAAAAGTGTAAGAGATTTTTGTCACTCTTACTTTAATTCGGTTACACTTTCCATACACAAATGTTTTTTGTTTACAAAAAATGTTCTATGCCTACGTCACACAGACTGTTATTGTTTTCTTGATTCATGATTTTTAGTTACTGAACAGACCAATTGTTTCTTGCTAGACTGAGTGTGTGTGTTAAAAAGGCAGACCTAAATGCAAAGAATAAAGACACTAAGTCAATAAATTTTTATCGACCACTTATTTATTAATGTACCAATATGTATATGTTAAACTTAAGAAAAAAGCTAAAATTTTTATCAGAGTTGCAAAAAAGGTGCATTCACAAAAAAACTTTTAGCAAGGTACTTGTCTATGTATGTAGAAAAATGTAAACAAACAACATGTGCATGCAGAAAAATGTGAAAAACTACACGTGCCATCGACGTGTTGCATAAATAATTCAGTTACTATTCCGCGTGCACGCATACCGATGCATACGAACGATAGAGGTCAAAAGTACGAGTCGATCGTGGTATTTCTTGAAGACTAGCAAAAAGGTTATTAAGCAGCATAATTTCTAATTGTAAAAAATCGGTTAAACTTAAACCTTTTTGCTCATATCTCGAAAACTTTTATACGTGTACATATGCTTACCTGTATATGTGATCGATAGGGAATCAAAATCAATACAAATCGATCATGGTATAGCTTTTTTAAACAACTGTACGAAAAAAGTTATAACGTAACAAAATTTTCTGATGTAAGAAAATCCATCAAGTTAAAAGTTTATATTTTTAATTGGTATATACTATATTGTCCGTAACAAACTATTACTAATGATAGAAAAAGATACACAGTGGTTGGAAGTACGAACCGAAGTGGATAACATGGTTCATGCAAATAAACTATATGAAAAAATGTAAACAAATCCTTGATAGTAATGTGCAACCATCATGAAATAAAATTTGCCCATAAGGGGAATTGAATCACAATTTATACTAATTGTTAAAATATAATTTTGTCTTTTATTAATTAGTCCTAACCAAAATATGGTACCACGAACATTTTAGCTGTATTATGTAGCTAACTATTTGTATAAAAAACCATTAAACAGATTTTCTCGAGATATGACTTCTGGACATAAGTATTACCGAAAATAGTCTACACCAACATATTTTTGCTCTGTATTCACTATTGATGTAGATTGCAAATTTGGTACAGCCTTAAGTCAAGATTTTATAACTAAAAGCTATCTCGGTATATGAAAAAATAACTTACGTGCAGCACCTTTATTTTTATAAAAACGAATTTACCAAAAAGTTTGTTAAAATTTTTATGAATGTTCGATAAAAACTACTACCGATATTCCTTGTTAGATTAAAGCTATATCAGTTTTAATCAGCAAAAGTTTTCAGCGGTATATCTTCTGAATGCAAGTGTTTTAGAAACTTATCTGTACATATTTAGAAAGGTATTTTCAACCGTTTTCGAGATATAAGCCAAAACTAAACTTATATATTTGACTGTCTGTTTTACATTTTGTTGCTTAATAACTTTTTTCGCTAAGTCTCTAAAGAAATATTCTACACTACAATTGATTCGAATTTAGTTCATCTATCGATCGTTTACTGAATGGTTACACAATCAAGTTTTGCCTTTCAAGTTTTAATACATTCACACCTTTTTACAAATACACTCATACTTTTAAAAATAGAAACGAATTTTCTTTCAAGTTGAGGGTTTCAATTTACGTTCAGGAAGCAGCTGACTACGGTTTTCTTGAAATATTCTTCGTTTTTGTTTTTACAAATATTTTGCCGCCGTGAGTTCCATCTTGAAAAAAAATTGCTTTTAAGATGCGTACAGCCTATGTCATAGCTGGCAATTTCAATAAATTTTAACAAGCAGAATGTTTGGAAAACTTGATCGTGTTGCTTTAGGGTTAAAGCTGTATTGTAAGTTTGTGCGGAATAATTTTCGAAACATTAGCGAAAAATTTAACTTTTTTGAGTTTTTATAAATTTTTTAAGTTTACTGATTAATACTTTTTTCGATCGGTCTTTCAAGAAACTAGCTGTACTACGATCGATTTTTATTTTAATTCAGTATCACATTACAAGGTTGATTAAGGTGACGCCTGAAGTCAGAAGTTATAATGTCCTACTGTACTTCTTTTTTTGTGACAGCCGAATATGATTTGTAAAAAACCAAAATGTACATATATTTTTCGCAGCATTGTAGTCATTTTCGTCGTGAGATTACCTCTTATGAATTTGCCTTGGTATTACATTTTCGATAGTGTTGACAACTTTGTCTTTTTACTTCTTGCTTTTAAGTTAAATTTTTCAATTTCACTTTGAGAATCGTAGTTTGAATTAGAATGTTTTAGCTTCTACTTGCTTTGCCAAATTTCATGATAAACTTTGCAATTTCAAGTCAAAGTTTTTAATTTTATTTTTATCACTATAGGCCAGCAAACTGATGTCAACCACAAAGAAAAATTGAAAATAATACTCTAAGTAACCAAATAGTAGCTAAAAATGTGTACATATTATGTTTTAAATATTTTTAATTACTAGATAATATTAAAAATCGGTTATGATGTTTAAGCAAATCATAAATACAATTATTTTTTTGCAGTTAGTTCTAACACAGATTCCTATTGTAATTTAGATATTAAATTATTTATATTAAGAAAATCTAAGCTTTATACATGTGAATAAATAAAATTTATAATTGTTTATAGGAATTGTACTCTTCTAATTAAAATTGCACCGAAAAAAGTACATTGCATTAAATGTTTTATCACTGGATTGTTTACTTTTTATTCTTATAAAAACAAAAAAACGTGCAAAGCTAGAAAATTCTAAACAAACATTCTGTTGTTTTAAGTTTTTTCTTTATATTCTCTTAGCTAAATTAAAGAAAAATGACAAAATAATATAATTTTTAATATTCTTTCGTCATGTTACAAAAATGACTTTTGTGGGACATTTTGTGGCAAATTATTTTGTAAGCAAAAATAAAAAAGCAGCTGTTTGACTAATTCTTGCCAGTAAAAATTTTGTTAGCCATAAGTTGTAACAAATGTTTTCGCTCTCATACTTTTACACTCTCTATTTGCAGTTTTATTTAAAATTAATGCACCTTGATATACAAGCTTTAGTAGCAATAAGCAACAATCAGCTAAAATCTTTAGTTACTGAATAGTGCGAAAAAAAAAATAAATAAAATTACTTTTTAAATCATGATAAATGTATTAGTCTATGAACTATGACTATAATATCATAATGGTGATATAATATTAATAAATGAAGTCTAAATGAATTTTCATCCTAATACAAATTTCACTTTTATCAATATATAAATTCTTCAGGTGTGGACTACCTATTATGCATTATAGATATGATCAACCCATTATATCTAGCAAAAAATTGTATATTAAAGATTTAATGACGAATATAGCAAAATCCAAGCAAAAAATTTTAGAAAACGTTATCAAGTGTAAAATTGAGCATTTTTGTTGGAAGGACTTCCCAACTAGATTACCAAGCTAATGATTTTAACAAGGCATTAGACTTTTATAAACAATTCCTGAGAATCTATTACATTGATTATTACTAACGACGATTAGTAAATATTATAAGGTATTCTTTTCCAACTTAAAGAACTAGTTTAATTACTACTTCTATTTCTTTTGCGAACTTATGTAATGTGTAACAAAAAATGGCAATCACAAAAGAAACCCAGCAAGAAATGCTTCACAGAAACCAATACTAACACAATCTGTACACTAACACATTTGCAACAATTTTATATTGAACAGCGTTGCCGTTGTAGCGTATTTGGTACTGAATTGGGATAAATTTTTTTTTTAATAGACTAAATCTTATTTTTCGCTTGAGTTTATAGAGAATAATACGGCAAACTATAAAATACAGCTTACAAAATGTTTTGTAATTAAAATTGTGCCATGGGTCAAACAAAATTGTTATTAAATTTGTTGTAAAAAGTTAGCCGGTTTTAAGGAATTTTTGTAAATTTTGAAAGAAAAAATAAGGAAGAGAAATTTCTTGTCAGTAGCAACGTTGTTTGCCCCAAACAAACAAATCATATGCAAGAGTGAAACAACTAATATATGTTTAATTTTGTGACGTTAAGAAAATTGCGCATTTATCAAGTAATTATAAAAGGTGAAAAAGGTGAATTATTAAAAACAAAAATTAAAGAAAAAATAAATGAAAACCAAAGAATTTAAAATAAATTTAAATAAATTTACTAGTTCAATGTGGAACTAAAAAGATAAGTTGCATTTGGGATTGAGAGCAGTTAAAGTGCAGAGATTGTGTCCAATGAACCTGACACTGGAAATCCAAATATTCACCGGCATGTTGCGGGTATTTAAAACCGCCACAGCCTTCAAAAAGTTAGATCCGATTTTGAAGAACTTATGAAATCCAAAATTGTAAGTTGTTTTTAAATGTGTAAAACGTTTCCTTATTTGCTTAAATTTATGTATTTCTTTGATTTTCAGTCAACAACTGTATTTAGTAGAAACACTCAAGATGTGTGCCTCAACATCATCATCGTCCAAAAGTGATGGAAAATATAAAGCTTAATTAAAACGTCACAAAAATTATATTGGTTAAAAGTATATTTTCATTTAAGGCATTCTTTCCCTTTCAAGATTAGGTCCAGGGTCAAAAGGAAATCTAAACTGGGCTTGGAAAACTTGAGGAAAGTATATGTGAGTATAAAATTATAATTTATTTTAAATTTTAAGAAGTTTTGAAATTCGTATTGCCTAAAAATTTTGATTGGACTGCAAGGGGGTCATCAAAAAGGTCGAGAAATCCATCTGTCGGCTGACTTGGAAGACTTACGACTCAAAACTTGATGAAGTCGCCAGCATGCCCCCTTTGCAGAACCTTCTAGCGGTAAAAGAGTTGGAGAGAAAGTTGGAGGAGTCGCAAGGTTTCACTGAAGCAATAGTAAAGAACTTAAGTTTATGCTTAAACTATTTTAGTAATCTTACATATTTTTTTAGACATCAAATTAACATGTGATTAAGGGGACATCGCAGGATGTCAGTTCTGTGATACGCTCAATTTTTACTGACGATAATTGGGATTGAAGGTGGGATAAGCAAGCCCTCTCAAAGTTCTCTTTGGTTAACAACTTCCTGCGAGATAAGTACTACAGATTAGAAGTTATTTGTTTATTGCGTATTAAATTATTTATACATAAATGTATCTCTTTTTTACTTTAAGGTGTTTTCCAATAGCAAGGAGCGCTAGATTTTGAAAAAAGTGTGAAGAAGTCGGTAGAGCGAAGCCACAACAGACTACAACAAAAAAAAAAATATTTAAAAAAAGATGAAAATTAAATATTGTATTATAAATGGAGTCATTTTTTATAAAACAAGTTATTTATGTATAAAAATATTATTTAAATATTAAAAAAGTAACATTATATATTTGAAATATTAAATTTTGTTTTATTAAAAAATGTCCGATTTTTCAATTGAGGATATATCCATCAATTGTGACGGATATATCCATCAAGTATGATGAAAACATCTGTCATCACTAAATAGTAAACTGCTGTAGAGTGAGCAGTGCAGATATATGTATCTTATAATGGAAATAATTCATTAGTTAGAAAGAGATGTAAAATCACATGTAGACAAAAGTTTCCATCAAGTTTTTCATTTTGCCATTAAGAATGTGATAGAAACTTTGTTCTACGTGATGATGGATATTTCCATCATCAGTGATTGTCATTTGATGGATCAAATGATGGTCACTGTTCTTGTAGGGAAGTCTTTATATTTTTTTGCTTGGATTGTAAAAGTAATTAAATTAAAATTTTAAATACAAACAGAAAATATGTATCTACGTACTAGTATATCGAAAAACGATATTTTTAATTATTTTATATTATAATTTTGTGTAAATAAGTTCTTTTAATATGTACTTAAATAAATATCCTTGCTGTAGGTATATGGAAATAAAAGGTATAAATATATAAAAATATATATATAAATAATAGCAGTGCCCACGACTTCGTGTGCGTGTCATTTTTATTTTCTTAAAATTTACATTTAACTATATGTTACAGAGTTATGTGTTAAAAATCTTCCATCTACAAAAATAAAAGGTGCTGACAGCTGTTTTATTACCATTATACCGTAAATTAGGTGCTTTCACTATTTTGTCTACGAATAAAAAAGTCGTTTTTACGTGATGCCAACACTCAGACGGACAGACAGAAATTTCAAAAGTAGATGTTTTGGACTCTTTATTGATTACTATTTATATATGTATGTATACCAACAAGAAAATTTTCAAATAATATTTCATGTACAGAAATGACCCCGCTACTCTTTTATTACAAGTATGAGTAGATTGTATGTAATAAAAATTGTAAATACAAAAATTAATTTTAGTCTATTGAAAATGCATCTTCTAGAAGATTTGAAATTTAAAAAATTGTTTTTAAATTTTCAAAACTTCTTGCTCAAGGTTTTAATTAAGGCCATGGATCTAACAGTGCAGTCACACGCACAAGTTTTTGTTCAATTCTCTTTCAAGAAACTTACACATACTGCTTGTAAAAATTCACAAAAATTGCACGTAATTTCAAAGCAAGATGTCAAGATAACACTGACAGCAGAATTTTTAATACAAATTTGGAGGGAAAACGCCAATCAGCTGTTTTCTTGAATGTAATTTGAAAGACACAATTGAACGAAAACTTGAAAGCAAATTCTCAGCAAGTTTTTAAAGTGTGAGTGTATTGGTTAAAAAATGAGAGAAATTTTAAAACTTGAATGAAAACTTGATCGTCTGACACCCTAGTAATACACAACATCAAGACGAATTAAACAATTTTGAATTTGCCCTGATTGGAATTTTCATTTCACATTAATAACAGGTTGCCTCGACAGACCCGGTGAGTATTTTTTGCAAACAAAATGTATATATTCATTATCACCGTGAGTTTATCTTAGTTTCTTGTTTTAAAGTTTAATTTTTCAATTTCATTTGGAATTTTTTTAATTTCACTTTGAGATTCTCAATTTGAATTAGTTTGTTCTTAGCTTCTACTTGCTTTTCTCAATTTCATGTTTAACTTTCGCAATTTTATCATTTAAGGCCGTAATCGAATGGGCTAATTATGGCCATTAAACTTTAAAAATAATGTGAATAATAGAATTTGGTTTTATCTTTTACTCAACGTTTTCGATGTGGTTGTTGAATTTTTCAGGATTTTTTTCTCAATTTTATTTTGAATTTTTTTATTTCAAATGTATTTTCTCCTATAAAATCAATCAAATTAGGGTACCTTTGTAATGAGTATTAACTGTTAAGCGATACATGCAATGGTGCAAGAAAATTTCATAGAAAACTCTTCACTTGTCGAGAGAAAAGCTTTATTTTAGAAAAAAAGTCTTAGTTGCAGAAAAAAATTCTTCAATATTTTTTATTCTCTATTACGTGTTGTTACTTTTAATTAGTTTACAATAAATAAATTAAACGAGAAATGTACAAACAAATGTAAAAAAAATTAATAAGTAAACATAATAATCAGAAATTTTATTTAAACTATTTTTTTAATATAATTAAACATAGCTGAAACTATACATTGTGGCTTTGAGATCAAATGCATAAATATGTTTGTATGCTTCTGGTTTAAAGCCAACAAGTAAAATAATGACTTATTTTATTAAAGTAATCAAAATTCTATAACAAGTTGAAAATATTTCACACATTTCTGATTATAATACTAAGAATGTTTTATATTTTCCATAATATTAACATCAATTTTTAACTAACAAATAATCTTGAGTATATAAAATACCCTCTAATGTGGCGTTGGCTTAACTATTATTATTAAGTTTACTTTTGAAAATAACCCTTCAACGTTCGCAGATGAACAAGAGAGACGAATCAAATTTAACGCAAACTTCGACAAAGTTAGAAACACAAACTCACTATCCGCTCTAGAAATTTTTAAGATTGTGTACCAAAACTCTTTCACTCGTACCATTTTCTACATTTTTTAAAATATTTTTTGACGTATACGTGGCAGAGTTTCCTAACTTCTTCATCTTAATTTTGCATCTCCCTGTCTTCAGTTAAATTTAAAAAAGTTGTATTAGACCTGCTAGTGAAGAAACCTTTTTGCTAATAACATTTTGACGGTCAAAGTAAGACTTTGCACCGTTAAAGTCCAATCGTTTTGTAATTTGTTTACAACAAAATTCAATGTAAAAGGTAATTATCAATGAATTCATTTAATTCAGTGGCATTAAACTTTGCATCGAAAATTTTTGTTTAAAAAAATATACACAGGTAAACGTCAAAATTTTTTACATATTTACCCACCAGCGGAAGTAATAACACATTTTGTTATAGAGTACTACTTGACAATGAAATTGTCTCATATAGGTATATATATTCAATAAATTTTTACAAGAAGTTCACGTTAGGTGTCTAGCAACTAAATCAAAAAATCTTTATTTGGGAAAAAGATCTATTTTTTTCTATTTTGATTAAAATTATTAAAAATTAAGCTAAAATATTCATTCTGGCTTCGCTGGATACATGTTTTAGAGTACAAAAAGTATTCTCCTGTTCTTGTATACAAGCTTATTATATACTTAATAAGTGCGTTTTTATAAAGTACCATTTCTACAAAGGTTATATTTATAAAAAGGACTTTTAAAGAGGGTATTTATGTGAAAATGTGCTATTTGTAAAAAAAAAAAAAAAAAAAAAAATATATATATATATATATATATATATATATATATATATATATATATATAATATATATATATAATTTTAGTCCCAGCCAGGGTGATTATCATAAATCAATAAAAATTTTACTTTTTCGGCTTTGGTTCATTTTTAATTTAACTTTTATTAAGAAAAATTATTTTTCAAATGTACGCGGACGTTTTCCAAAGAAAACAAGAAAAATTAGACGCTGGCAGAATGTAATGCTGCATTTTCAGGACCGCCAAATCCACCTTCAGCATTCTTTGCATCCAACACCTTGATTTGCGTATACTGTAAATATCATCCATTTAACCAACTAATCAATATTAATTTGGTTGGACGAAATTCACACACAACTCAAAGCATTTTTTTGTTGTCTTCTCTACAACACGTCTTGTACATTTGTTGCAATTTTTGTACTTCATCGTCGGTATAGTCACGAAAATGCAAATTTTATTTTTAATCATTCATACTTATTTTTCTCACAACATTATAGATGCTGTTCCAGTATCATATCAACTGTACATTTGAAAAATAATTTTTCTTGATAAAAGTTAAATTAAAAATAAACCAAAGCCGAAAAAGTAAAATTTTAATTGACTTTTGTAAAACCTTTTTCAAAAGGAATTCAACAAAAAGTTACTTCTTATAAAAAAATATCTGTGTCGTCGTTTTGTAAATATGTAATCTTGATAATGGCACGTTTTTGTAAAAAGGTAAGTTTTTTGTAAAAAAAAAAATATATATGTGTATATACTATATATATATATATATATATATATATGTATATACTATATATATATATATATATATATATATATATATATATATATATATATATATATATATATATGTATATACTATATATATATATATATATATATATATATATATATGTATATACTATATATATATATATATTATTATGTATTAAAACCTAATCTTATCTTTGTTTAATATTACTTATGTATTTTAACCTAATCTAATTTTTGTTTAATATATATTTTTTTAACTTAAGTAAATTCAAAGTCCAATCTTGGTATAAGTTTTTCCCCGTTGAAAATACAGAAAAAATATAAGTTTCTATTGGATGGTAGGGATTCACGAAGAACAATAACAATATTCATAAAAAAAAATTTTACAACTTTTGCCTTTAATGTGGCCTACCCTTGAAAAATTATATAAATGACATAAAAGCAAATATTTCCTCCCTAAAAGCAGGAATAAAAAGTACAAAACACCTTTTTCGTATATTTTTCGCATATCCATCTTCAAATTTGTAAATGTCTATATATATATATATATATATATATATATATATATATAAGTTTATAAGTTTATATAAGTGGTCCGCTTTTATCGTGAAAATTTATATATATATATATATATATATGTATATATATATATATATATATATATATATATATATATATATATATATATATATATATATATATATATATATATATATAAGTTTAGGATGAATTAACTATTTTAAACGAATTTATATAATATATGTTATTGACATTAGAAAAATAAGTCAGGCAAAAAAATCTAGTCGTGGTAGAACAAGGTAAAGTAGTCGCTGTTTTGCGTAAATGTGCAGATTTGCCTAATATGTTGCTTTGTGAACACCCGGTCACAGGGAAAACAAGTGCCATTCTGGCAGCAGCTAGACAAATTTTTGGTGACATGTATCGCAAGAGAATTTTAGAATTAAATGCTCCTGATGAAAGTGACATGAATGCAGTAAGATCGAAAAAAAAGAACTATGAGTGGAACATGACCAGAGGGTGGTCCTTATCCCCCATTCTGAATTATAATTCTCGATGAGGCCGATTCTATGACCATGCAACGGCTTTCTGAAGAACGATGAAAAACGTCGTAAAAGATATTTTTATATTAGAATGTCCAACGGTATTTATACCAAATTGGAAGACTATGTGCGTGACATTGGCAATGAGGCTTATAGTACACATTGGCAAAATGCTGGATAAATTTAATGAGTATATAATAAGATGTCACTTTTTTATAAACATGCAGAAGGCTCGCATATGTTATAAACTCGGAGTGAGTTATGTTGCATACAAATATTTGGTTTTTATTAATAATAAAATTATTAAACAGGAATGCTCGTTTTACTTGCAAGATATTGGTTCGGAACACTTGTAAATTATGTATTGGCTCTGCAGAGATAATAATAATAGAGATTTATTTAATAAATTTTTTCACTTTTTTAGTTTATTTAATTCCGAGAAGTAACTGATTTTAATATATTTAAAAGAATTAAATGTGCTTTTAACTTTAATACATCTTATTGACATGTACGCAAGCCAATTAATTTAATTCTTTTTACAAATAAAATATCAATTACTCATTACAATAGTTTTTGTTTCTAAATTAATTACTTTATTGTATTTATTTACTATTTTTGTACATAATTGTTTTAAAAACTAGCTTTATGAGAATCTATATATGTATAAATAGGCATAATAGGGAGAATTTTTCTCCTCTGTTTGTCAACCCATTTTGTTTATTCTTTTGTATGTTTGTAGATATTATCGAGTTTTAGTGCACCATCTTAATCTTATATAATTCGGTGCAGTACTAAAAAAATAAATGACTCCTTAAGTTGCTATTTGCGCATTGCGTTGCGTTCTTCGGCTAATTTGGACATTACATTTGAAAGAAAACTAAGTTTATTATCACGAGTAATTGATTAGTGTATTTTTACACTTACATGCCATGGTTGTGGGTAGGTGAAAGCTTTATCCAATACAACTTCAGTAGCCAATTTAACATTATACAAATCGATGGTTTTCTTGCGCGCATGGTTTACAAACACTTTGGCATTATCCAATATACAAGTCGCATAACCTTTACGAAGAATCATAACTAAAGTGATATTTGTTTATAATAATTAAGGACGTACGGTATGTGAACTCCAATAATTGATTGATCGATTGATGAAAAGAACCAGAACAGACGAACTTTTAATGCGTCATATTTTTAAAATCTCTGAATTCTTTTCTAAAAATTCAATAGCTTTAACCTTGCCGGCAATAACTTTACAATGTGGATACATATAGTTGGTTACACAACAAAGTCAATGAACCATTGTAGGGCCTTTGCACAGGCATAACAAATTTCTATATCTGGAGCATATGAAACCATGGCTACAGTACCAGATGCTTTATCACAACCCATTTGCACGGCACTGGATCGAATTTGCACCAGCTTAAGACCCTTATCAAACGGTAGGACAAAGAAGATACCATTACAGTCGGTTAAGCATATTAAGCACAATTTTTAATTAACAGCATTTGCCATTTAAATATTCTTCTAGCTTCACCGACATGCATAAGTCTACTGGCCATTCCAACATATTGTGTTCCTTGGCCAGGAAACAATATAATTGATGTTTCGTTAGGATTTATTTCTGGCTTTATAATCTCTTCTGTTGATAACATATTTATCAAAATTATCGCTTGATTTGTTGAAGTTGCTGCCTCCAGTGGATCTTCTTCAGCTTTGCTACATTTCATTTGTTTAAACGTAAATTATTTTGTACTATACTCTGCGTTTTATACTTAGGCCACAGCGTAAACTCAACATTATTATTTCAAAAAACACATGACTAAATTCGAGCTATAACCAGAAAGAGGTACTAATATAAAAAATCAAAGCACTATTACTATCCCTCTCTAACTATAGCTAGAATCTGGACACACTGAATTTTTCATGTCTTAACTGGTTAGTTATCTGTGCTTCTGACTACATCGTCTGTTAGCGAAAAGTTAACGGTGGTAAAAATGAATTAAAAAATAATGATTATCTGTCAACAATTTCTTAATTGAATTTGACGCCAGGTAGACAAAATATACGCAATGTATGTATATAACAGTCGTATACTAAAAGTGAATTTGCAAAAATATTGTTTCATAGGGTATATTTTATCACCTTATATATATATATATATATATATATATATATATATATATATATATATATTTATTTATTTATTTGTACGTAAACGTTTCAGAAATAATTAAAGTATGCCGTTTTATTTAGTTTTATAAGTAACAAAAAACAATAATAAAAAATATTAACTATATTAAAAACAACGGCAAATCCACCATAATTACGAAATGCAGGAGACAAAAGTTTAAATACATCTTGCAAAACAAAAAAACAAAGTGTTGATAGGCACCCTCGTATTTTTAAGCACTGATAACTAACCAGATTACTCACTGGTGACGTTTAAAAAAGTGTGGTATCATATTTCCTTCCAGCTTTCGTTTAAACGATTAAAAAAATATTCGAAAACGCTGAAAGCAATGTGTTAGAAGAAACCGCTACATATGTTTTCAAAGAAAAAATTTAATGAGTTTTGCCAGCGATTGCCCAAATAGATTTAAAATTAAAAATTATAAATAAGTTCTGCCGGCAATTGCTTAATACTTTTCTTTTAACAAAATAAAGAATTTTAGAAAAAACTAAGCCGGAGTATGAAAATCTAGAACAAAAATACCCGCTTGCCACCCATTGAAGATATATAAATTGAAAGGTTGTCTGCGGTTATGGACAAATGCCGGAGCAACGATACATGCTGAACTTTCAAGGGAAGGTTTAAAAGGATAGCTACTGAAGTGCTCTTAATATTTCCGTTCAAAAATGAACTATATAACTTTTGCGTTATAATTTTTTACGGATTGTTATTAGAAGTGGAGTGAAACCATAAAATAAGTCAACAATCAGGTGCCTACTGGTACCTGCGACCAAGTAGAAGCTGCAAGACAAATGATTTCAGAAAAAATTAATATGGAACTGCTTTTATTATTAACCTCAAATCTTTTAATGGTGGTCCACCACATCAACAAAGTGGCGGCTGGGGTTGTTATCCCAAAGATCCAAATGCTGCTGCGACCGCCTATCAACAACAATGGGCTTCTGCTTATGGACACGCAGGTTGCTGGGTATGAAACATTGAGCGCCTAGTGCGGGAGCGCAATCTGCAGATTATTCACAATAATGGATGAGTAATATGTAGGTATTTGAAGACATTTGCATTTAGATACATGTAATAATATAAATTTATTTTAAAAGATCAATGGACAGGCATCATTAAGCTGAAATGATTGAACAAAAACTAAAAGCAATACAGGCATCTGCTGCATCTCAGGCTCAAACCGCCGCGCACAACCTACGCAACTAGCCGGTCAGCAATCTCAAGACTATAGTGCTTAATGGGCTGATTATTATCGCATTGGAAAAATTGAAGCAAATGAAGGTAGAAATTCGGTAACAATACATTTCTATTTACATTCGCTATCTAGAGCAGTCAAGAGCAAATGCTCAAATTGATTGGGAAGATGATTTGTTTGTATTAAAGACGTGCACAGATATATCTGTTTATATCAGTTTTTGTGTGTCTACTCTTATGAGTGCGTATTGGTGAGTACGTTTGTGTTTCCGATATATGTTGATTTGATATCGTTACTATTTCTCATTGGATGGATGCGAATGAGTAAAGAGAGAATGAGAGTAACATATCTGTTCTCCTATGTTTTTAACAAACAGATATAAACAGATATTGATGGTTGTACCATAAGTATTTATTGTATGATGCGAAGCAATATCCGTTCATACGTATAAATTTAAAACCATTATTGTTTAAAAAAAAAAAACAATATTGTAAATTTTTATATTATGCTTTATTCAAGTTAAATAATTATATAAATAGGTACTTGAAAAACAAATAAGTCTTAAGATTTAACGCGTATGAATTAATTAAAAATATTATAATGATTATTAAATAAGTTTTACAGGTGTACATTATTTATTTCGGAAGATTTCTTTAGTTACGATAAGGATAATAAACAAATAAATGCATGTTTTTATAACTAGCAAAAAAAAAAAAACAATCTAATTTATTTATTTTTTCTTTAGTATAAAAGTATTTTAAATATTAAATGAAGTTATAAAATGTTTTTTCTAATTTAAAATCAAATATCATTACATGAAAAGTTTGCTGAAAATGCATAAATAATAACAATTAAATTTAAAAAGAAAGTATCTGAAAATATTTTTAGTCAAAATAAAAATCAGTCTTTTGAATTAATATTTACAAATAAAATGTTATAAAAAGATTTTTCATTATAACCAAGTTTTGATCTCTTGTCTGTTATAAGAGCTCTTGCAATAGAAAATATCCTTTCTAAAGGAGCACTAGATGCTGGTATAGAAAATATTCGGCAGCTTAGTTTGTACAACAAAGGGAATTCATTTTTTCTATCATGCCACCACTTTAAAGTATTAAAATTATTATCTAGAGGAACAATAGTATTTTCATACTTGGCTATTTCATTTTCAATTATGTTCTCGTTAGAATAAGCTTTTTCTATTGGTTGCACATAATTTTCAAACAATGAATAAATTTTTCAGATTTCCTTCAATGTGCGAAGTAGTTTAAATTGAACATTTATATCAATAATAGTAAAACTTACTTTCACATTTCAATAATCTTATATAAATTAAAAAACCATACAATTTATTGTAATAAAATTTTTTAACTTTAAAACGTTTACAGTTCTTGTTTTTTAATTATACAATAAAATAAAAAAAAATGTGATTTAAAATATGGAAAATGTAATGTTTTATTTTAGCAATTTTTAAACAACTATTACAGTAATTATAGATTTCCAAATCAGGGCAATTATCAGTGCATTGCTACAATCTGTGTTAAAATATAAAAAGATTTTAATATATCTTTAAATCAACTTCCAGTTTCCAGTAATAAAAAAGAATACAAATACTTTTAAAGATAGCTTTTTTAAAACTGGAAGAGTACGTTATAATTTCTATTTTGAACCACTAAATTCCAGTATTTGAGTTTTTACGACCTTATCTGGTCTAGATCTGTCATGTTTTGTTAAACACAACATCACCTCGTAAAGAGTGTGGTTCTTCACCACGCATGATGGTCTTGAGTAAGAGGAAGCTCTAAATGTTCGCTAAACTTACTCCTGGATTTTTTTATTGACTTTTTCAAACTATCCTTTATGCTAGTATTACTATTTTAATACAATGTTTTTGGTAATTTTTCACTTTTTTTTGTATCCGTTTTAAAAACTTAACACACGTACTTTCTCAAAAATTTAAATCTTATATGTTTGCTAAGACAAAATCTCATCAAACATACAAATCCAATTAAATAAGATTTTGTACATTGAAAAACATCATAGGTCCTCTGATGTATAAAACCTACCGGCAAACATTTCACTTTTTAATGAACTAATTCACACTAGAACAATTTTTAGTCCGCTTATATTTTTTTTCAAAACACACTGGATTAATTCATCTGGCATAATACACAAAGCTTTGAAGTTTGTTTTTGTATATGTATTAGTTTTGTTTTGCTAATGCGGCGTTAAAGCTGATTGTAAAATTGTGCCAACCAAAAACGACTCTCTTCGCCGAAAATGCCTTCAAGCTGTCACGTTATGCCAGCATAATTAATCCAGTGTGATTACTTGGCCGGATTTTTGGAAACTGGCGCAGTTTTTGTTGATTCTCTCCTTGGGAACAACCCATTATACAGCGACGACTTCTAAAAAATCAAATAATTTTATTAAAACTAATTTGACTTAAAATAACTTTAACTATCTTACATATTTCCTGTTAGATTTTATATTATTTTGCTATGGTTGTGGTTTTCAACCCTAATTTTTTTGGAACTGATTATTTCCCCACACACCACCGAGTATATCCACAAAATCAATTTTGTATTTAATAATTTATATTCAAGTAAATAATATAGTGCGCAAATAATTTTTGTTTTGTATTTGCACCAAATTTTCTGTACAAATTTTTGTAAATAAATAAAATGTCAAATTCCAGCTATAACCAGAATGAGGTAGTAATATTAAAAACGAAAGTTCTATTACTATCGCTCTCTAACGATAGCTGGAATCTGGCCACACTCAATTTTTCGTGTCGGATTTGGTTAGTTATCTGTGTTTTTAAGCTTTATTTATAGTAAATCAAAATTAATAAATATGTACTAAAGTACTAATCAAATATGACTCATTTTTGGCAAGTCAGCACTTTATTTAAATTATTTATTTATAGAAATGCTGATTCTGTTTAATCAGCATTTTAGCGTAAAGAATTTAGTATAAATAGTGATTAAAAATTGTTAAGAGATTGAGTTGTAAATTAGAAGTTTAAACAAATAGGTATAACCTGAAATTCCTACGGGACCCTGCAGGTTATAAATAAATTAAAAAAATATTGATCATAACCTGAAATTCCTGCGGGACCCTGCAGGTATATAAATAAATAAATTTAATAAAACATAAAATCAAACAGTGTTCTTTTTTTACACAACAACTATAACATCAGGCGCAGCCAATTTTGGCTAATTTTAAATCCTTTCCGACTATAGCAAATGATTTTATAGCAACGAAAGTTAGGAAACCAAATAAGTGAAGCATTAGGGGTCAATAAGCATCTGTATACCAGTACGCCTTTAGGGTCTTCAAGGAGGTGGGAATTGGTGGAATTATTAGTAAACTGTTAATTACTTTGGCCACATTGGGAGATGTTTTGATTCAATTTGTTTTGCTTGTAAACAAAGTCGGTAAATTCGATGGCAAAGAAAAATTTAAAGAAACCACTGAGTATAGAGGTGAAATCCCAGGGCTAATTAGGTATCTGTATACCAGTACGCCTTTGGGATCTTTGCCAAAATATAAAGCGGTGGAATTGAAAAGTAACTGCCACAGGCCTAAGCCACATAAAACAAAGCAAATATCAAATTTGTAAGGAGTAAACGTCGCGATTTACTAGTAGTCAGTACATCGTTATAAACATTAAACTTTTGAAGGGAATAGCAGAAATGTTGTTGGTGCTGGTAAGTATGCTTTTGAAATTTTTAGGTGTGCAAATGGACAACCCAAAATCAAGGACAGATGAATTACTATCTAAGCTCAATAAGTACAACTACTCTACAAGTTCTCGCTTGGACATAATTGAATAGTTTGAAACAAGGCAAGGAATTTACAGAAATACAATATAAGGCACCAGAAACTAACAAAATTAGAAGAAGTTGGTTGTGTGCTACAATTAATAGGAGACCTGAATAAGAACCAGTCGGCAGGTTTCAGTAAAATGATAGAAGACTTGGAGGTCACAAAGGGACATTTAGAAAAACAGAGTCGCAAATTACGGGAACAGATTAGTTAAACGGATAGTTTATTGGAGCAGGCAGTAGAAGAAAACGCATCGTTGGTTGAAAAATTGAGACAGAAGGGGTTAAGTGAGAATGAAATTAAGAAACAACTGAAACAACAACAGCAAATAGACGTACAAGACGACACCGTACAAAGATTACAAATAGCCTTAGGAAATGCAAAGCGTGAACTCGGCATTATATACAAGATTAGGTCACCCACTCTATCAATAAGTGAAGAATTGCCAGAAGAGGATTCCAGAGTTCCTAAAATAACAATAGAACGCAGAGACGGCAGCTCTACGGTTATTGACGAGCAGGTAGAGGAGATATATAATAAGGATATTCGTATAGAGGAGAAAGCAACGGCTCTTGACCTGATATTCAAAGTTAGGAGCATCGTTATAAACGCAAAAAAAGGCAGGGAGCAGAGACTATACAACAGAGACGACATCAACAAAATTTAGCAACCTAGCACACTACAAAGAAAGTTTGGACGATTTGAAGAGGACAGAAGGTATTGATAGCACATTAATTGGAGAATTTGATACATTGGTAGCATCAGCACAGGAAATTTTGAAGAGGCGGTCACCATCGCCGAGAGAAATACAAATTTCAGACAGAATAAGTGAAGAAATTTCAACCAACAATATAACGTCTCTTACGGAACTTTTGAAAAATGTATAACAAATGGTGCCAATTTTCTACGGCGCAGATGGCCCAGAGCTTTCGACAGAAGCAAGTAAATTAATTGAAAGCTGTATGATTAATGTAAGAATACGACAAAGGAACTTCGACAAGGTTTATTAAAATAATTTGATAAAACAAGTAAAATAAAAAATTTATAAAGGTGGTAGGGTGCAAGGGGTTAGATTGCGAATAATTAAAAAGGGTAATTTTTTGTAAAGGCTTTTTTTACTTCTGTTAAGTTTAAAGAGTATCAGTTACTCCGTTTATTTTTCTGGTTATTTTGGCTCGAAACTAAAGCTACAAAGGACTTAAGCGGAAGTACAAGTAAGTTACTCATGAAACACTGATTTAGTTACTTTACTACACCGCCATCGGTAATTTGCCTGAATTATTGAACTTAGTGGGAAAATTCGATACGATTTCAACTGACGGCAAGTGCCATGGGGTATACGAAGAAACATTTCGAGGTAAAATATAAAAGGGTAGTATCAAATAGCCAACATTGAACAAAGGTTGATGAGATCAAAGAGAAAAGAGGTCATATAGTAAAAGAAAAACGTATCATACGCTACAAAGTGTATCAGCCACCCAATTTCTATATCCTAGCTACTTTGGCTCGAAACCAAAGCTACGGGAAGAAAGTGAGATATGAGGGCGATAGAGGACCAAATATATAAGTAAATAGAAAGGAGGAAAAAGACCACAGATTCATATAAAGGACATAATGGAAAAATATTAACGAACATGAGAAAAAATGAATAGTATGAAAATATATAGTCAGAAAGGGGGAAAAAACCAAGGAATTATAAAATGAAAAAAAGTGTGAAGAAACTTAAAGGAAAATGTTTAAAAATAACGGTAAGAGAATGTGTGAAAAAAGGGGGAAAACCAGAAGGGTTATAAGATTAAAGTATAAGAAAATGTCGAAATTTTCATCAAAAAATAATTATATGAATAAAGAAAATAAAGGGTCACATAAGGAAGGTAAAAATTTTAAATTGAAGTCTAAGTACGCACTAAAGTTTTTTAAATGGAGGATTTTCTGACTAAGGAAAATTTACATCGAAAAGTTATATATTAGCACAAAACTGCTACAAATATCTTAAAAACAGTAATTTATTTATAATGGATGGAGATAGTTCTAACATAGATACAATTTTGGCTAAAGATTAGTATTGTAAAAAAACTGAGAAAAAGGCAGTAAAAATAATTATAGTAATCTGAACAAAAGTGAAAAGAAAGTTTTTAAGGAGTTCCTGAGTAAGAAAAATTTACATCGAAAAGTTATTTATTAGCACAAAATGGCTACAAATGTCGTAAAAACAGTAATTTGCCTATAATGAATGAAGTTAGTTCTAACATAGATATAATTTTAATAAAGGTAAATATTGTGAAAAAACTAAGAAAAAGGCAGTAAAAAATAAAAATAGTAATCTGATCAAAATTAAAAAAAAGTTTTTAAATGTCAGAAAAAAATTTTAGGCTAAAAAAGAAATTAAAAATAATTTTTAAAATAAAATTTCCCACCCACTGGGTAAAGAATAGCCATTCCGATGACATTTTTTTGTTTTGGGGGCTATTCGACCTGAAAAAAAAGGGAGAAAATTATTAAAAGGTTCACAATAGGTTGGTTTTTGAACGATAGAAGTTTTAACAAACCGAGAAAAAAATTTATGTTTTAAACCCCATCTGTCCAACTATCCGAACTTTGGACAACTCTGTAATGAAGTAGGAAAATAGAATTAAAATCCTACTTAACACAAAATAATTTGGAAATATACATGCCTGGTCCGGATGATTATCTGATTAACCTCCTTTTTCAGGCCATATATGCCGGATTGCTGATACTGCTCAGCAGCCGTGGAATTCTCCCGGAACTGTACATGGAAAAACATGCATCACGAAATGCTTTCACGGAAATTCATATGGGCACAGTCCAGCTGGTAAAAAAGTATGACTATATCATCCACGTGATTGATCTGGAGGACATCAGTATTGTGAAAAGAGAGTTTCATTAAAATCTGGACATTAGGCACGATCTACCACACCGCGACATAGCTAGTGCCCAACTATATGAAATGGAAGACGCCCTGCATACCCTGTTGCCTCGACGGAAAACCAGAGGGTTGGTGAACGCCGGAGGAGCCCTCGTGAAGTTTGTTTTCGGAACAATGGACGAGGAAGATAGACAAAATATTGAGGAACAGCAACGAGTGATGGCAGAGAACAACCACAAGTTGATAGTAGGTTTAAATCAACAGCTAATTATTAACGACAATTTTAACAAGTCTATGCATACACTGAAGGCCGTCATACAGACAGATAGCCAAACCTAATCAAAGAAAATTTTGCAACCCTGCAATTGATTAAGATCGACATACTATGAGAAAAATAGAAAACCTACAACAAACAGTGGCATCTGCGAAACTGGGAATTTTTTCACTTGCCTTGTTGACCAAGGAGGAAATAGAGACATTAAAAATAGTAGTCGAAAAATTGAAGGACATAAAAATTGCGGTGGTGACCAGTCAAAGCAGGACTATCAGCCTAATTATCAAGGTGCCACAGGAAAAGATTTCACTTGCAAGGTCTGTGTTTGTGCCTGTGCCTAACGGGGAAAACCTTCAAATAGACGAAGACATGGAAAATATAGTTAGAATAGGGGACCGAACCCGTGCTTACGTAAAGGGAAGCGCGCTTTTCTAGTTAAAGGAATCTTGTAAAATGGTGAAAAAGCTATGTCGAAACATACTCCAGATATATGACAGTAAGGTAATCGTTATTAACACAAATCTCACTAACTTCAAAAGCTCTTGTGACAGCCGTGGGTTCAGGCTGAAGGTTCACTACTATATTTAATTCAACAATTGTACTATCAAGTTGGGTGACTATCAAGCAGAGCTTCGCGTTGCCCCCTAGGGAAACCAATTTTGACACAGAAAGGCCACTAATGTTGGAGGATATTGTCCTCCACCAGGAAGAAAATATCAAAAAGATACATAACAACTCTTGCATTACTAGTAGGACTGACGGTCACAGTGATTGTGTTATGCAAGCGACAGGGACGGGTGAGCGTTTAGATAGCGCAAAATAGAATAATAAAGGGTACAGCGTGAATTCACAGATAAGGCGGAACCTCGCCGAAGACCTGGCCGCTGAAGTTTAGGCATTATCAGTCAACCCTCCTATATATTTTGTAGCTTAAAACTTTGGATATTTTTTGTTAAACATTTAATTTGCACTAGTAGATATAAAATTTAAAATAAAAAACATTGTTACAAAATCTCATTTGGAATATTTCAAATTAACAAACAACTTTTAAAGTTTTAACACCATATTTTGTGCTTTACGTTTAATTATGTTGTTCCTTGTTTCATTAATAAAAAAGAGCACTGTTTGATTTTATGTTTCATTAATTTTATTTATTTATACAACCTGCAGGGTTCCGTAGGATTTTCAGGTTATGATCAATTTTAATTTAATTTATTTATAACCTGCAGGGTCCCGTAGGAATTTCAGGTTATAACTATTTGTTTAAACTTCTAAATTACAACTCAATCTTTTAACAACTCTTAATCACTATTTATACTAAATTCTTACCGGTAAAAAGCTGACTAAACAGAATCAGCATTTCTTAAAAATAAATAATTTAAAAAAATAAAGTGCTGACTTGCCAAAAAAAATCATAACTGGATTTGTATACATTGGTAGGGCTCTAGGTGTATATAATTTGTTTTGCTCAACTCGGAAAGCTTTGAAGCATAGTCGTACTTGATTTAAATGCATATCCTTAGCTTCTTTTTCTGTTTGTTTTATCAACTCCTGATCTTCTTTAATTGTTAAAAAGTCATGTCCTAAACGTTGTCGCTTCTTTTTCAATAATTACTTTTTAGCCGTACATAGCCAACATCTTGTGATACTTTCAAATCATGTGGATCACATATATCATGATCATCTTTTCAGCCAACTGATGCGAATGTGGACAACCAAAGGTTGGTCTGAAATAGACTGCATCTTATTATGGCCGGTCCTTTATAACCAACCAGTTCAACTTCCTGAAAAGTTTTAGTATTTCTTTTATAGTCAATGCCAGTCCAAGAACCATGTTTACTATGCATATCAGACTTGTATCGAAATGAAATTTTTCCACCGGCTGCTCTCTTATGCACAAACATGCTTCATATTCGTATTTCATCTGCGTATTCGAAGGTGTTGTGATAAAGTTGGCGGTTGTGTTGCCTCTACTGCATTTTGCAGTGGTTAAACGAAGCTTTATTCACACTTGGTACACCACACCTCAGGAAAAAACCGTAGATCGTGACCACAACAAAAACACTTCGTTTTAGATCATAAGGTGGTCTTTGGATAAGGTTCAGCATCTACTAATGATAAATCCAATTATTAATTTTATTAGTGGTTTTTTCTTTTCGAAAATTATGGGCAAAGGTAGAGAATTTCAGTCCAACATCAAATATTTAATAATAGCACATTTTAACAAAGAAAAATCCTATAGAGAAATAGGAAAATTATTAAAATAACCATTTTCTAGTGTTCAAACTATAATAAGAAAATATATAGAAAATGGTTCAGTTGCAAATATGCCCAGAAGCGGTCGTCCGAAAAAACTAACCAATCCTAATGTTAACCACATCGTAAGAGAAGTGAAACTTTCAGTGAAACTATAAAAAAAATTTTAGTCTTAGGTTGCGCGTTAGCTCTTCTATACACTTGTCTTTAAGCTAGAATTTATATATAGTGCTATATCCCAATAGCCCCTTATCAAACAACGTGTAGAAAACTAATGGTAGAATTTTAAAAGTTTACCCTAGTTTAACTTAGCCCCTTGTTTAAGTTTTAATTCCCCACTAACTGTAAAATTTGCATCTTCTTAAAAACTATCTTTTCTAACCCACTTAATTAGGGAACCCTCAAAATGCCCAATACTTCTCGTCTGAATATGACCCCTCTCTAGTTTGATTATGATCGGTTGATAAAATTCTGTGAAAGATGCAATGCTGGAAGTCAAGTTAAAGAACTTAGAGCAAAGGTGGGCCAGGTTAGATGCTTCCTACGAAGGTGTTATATAATAATGCGATTCGGTAACCAAAATTATCCTAAATTGCAGCCCTCCTCTCGCTATTCAGCAAACGCCCAAACTCACGGTCCAAGAAGATTCGAGTAGTTGTATAAAGCTACGTCCTTGCGATACAGAAGAGTTTAAAAGAAGCTATACATAGTGGCCCTCATTCTGTGACATGTTTACGGTAGTTAATATAAATCACCCCAAACTGTCTCCACCTTAAAAATAAAATGAGAGGTGAAGCAGGTGTTATAGTTAATCGATATCTTATTTCACATGATAATTCTGAACTTGCATGGAATGCGCTCACATCTCGCTATGAAAATAAACGTGTGTTGTTTGACAGCCAACTTAGAATTCTTTTTATATCCCAGCACCAAAAAAGGAGGATTGTGAGTCCATAAGAAGAATACAATCTTTTCTGAATGATTTACTTGCAACCCTTAGAACTCTTGGTATAGAAGTAGGAAGTTGGGATCCGCTTCTCATACGGCTAACCTCAACAAAACTTTCCGATTTTACTTCAGCACTGTGGGAACAGTCTCTTTCTTCTTCCCGCGAGTTAATAAATTGGTCCCAAATGTCTTAATTCCTCATAGACAGATACGAGACAGTAGAACGCGTTACAAGTATTAAAAATTCTAAAGATAGATTCAGCCTCACAAAACCATCACTATCCAAAGCGCAATCGTATATTTCGCAAGAAAATTAGAACTCAATATATAAACTATGCATGAAGATCATCCTCTAAGGATATGCCCCGAACTTCGAGCCTTTACGGTACAGCAAAGGGTCGATTACGTTACCAAAACAAGTTTTGCAATAATTGCTTAGGATCCTCCCATATCAAAGCGAATTGCAAAAGTAAACATACATACAAAGATTCAAAAATATGACCCCCACAAGCACAAAAGAATCTTAGCAAAGAAATGCCGTAAACACAACCAATACGGCTCGAAATTCTGCAGATGATTTTAGGAATGAATTACCTTGTGCGTCCAACCAAGTTCAAGCCAATTGCTCCTCAAACAATGAAAACATTTTATTGCGCACGGCAGTAGTGCAAATAGAGCACAACGGAGAACATTTTATTCTAAGAGCTCTGATAGACCTCTGTTCTCAACAAACAGTCTTAGCTGAAAAGATTATATCCCGTCTTCAGCTTCCTTGCAATAAATCCCATTTCGAGATTGTTGGAATAGGTAGTCAAAAACAAGGGGCCACTAATGAATGCGAGTTTTAATTGTATGCCAGAAAAACAAATACACGGATACCAATTAAAGCCATAGTTCAGCCCAAACTTACAAAAAGGCTCCCAGCTTGTACCCTCGAAAGAGCTGGAAGAATTAGATCTTGCTGACCTGTTGTTCAATAAATCCTCGTAAATAGGTCTGATCGTAGGTAACGATTATGAGAAATATATTAACACTGAGGGCATTAGAAAAAGTATTTGCGGACATATTTCGACATATAACACAATTTTTGGATGAGTACTAAGCGGGCTAAATAGATATCAGATAGTTTGATTCTTTACAAGGTTAGTTCAAACATCAGATACTCTTGAGCTTACCAATTTATTAAAAAAGTTTGGGAGCAGGAGAAAATTCCTGACATCTGCTCTAACTTAAACTCAGCTGAAGATGACTTTTGTGAGAGATAATACTCCCAGACAACTAAGCGACAAGATTATAGCAGATATATTGTGCGACTGCCTTTCAAAAAAGAATTTCCAAAAAAAATCTTTCTTGGTTCTTCCCGTTTTGTTGCTTTAGCACAACAAAACTCTCAGAAAATACCCTAACCTTAAGTCCCAATATCAGGCGGTGTTGAATGAATACTTAACTCTTGATCACATGGAAGAAACCTCATCGTATGAAGTCTACGCTTAGGGAAAATATAACCCTTATTATTTGCCACATCATGCGGTTGTTCGCTCAGAACATAAATCCACAAAAGTTAGAGTAGTTTTCAACGCATCAAGAAAAACTAAATCGCAGTTCTCAGTTAATGATGTCTTTTACACAGGCCTGACTTTACAAAACGATTTGATAATTATAGTTCATCCTGCTGATAGATCTTTTAAAAAATTCTGTTTTATAATAAATTTGGTAACATTCGCAGTTAATTGTTTGCCCTATCTCGCAATCCGAACTTTGCTCCAGATAGCATTAGATTCCAAAAGTAAGTACCCGAAAGCTGCATCAATTTTACGGACCGAAACATACGTCGACGACATTTTGTCAGAAGGTTATTCGATATAAGATGAGCTAAAATCAGCAGGAATGCCCCTAAGAAAATTACCGCAAATGATTCCCAATTACTCTCGAATATTCCAAAAGAAGACTTATATGATTTAGATTTTCTTCGTTTTTATGAGTCAAGATTTTGAACTACTCGAAACAATATCTATAGCCCGTTGGCTACAGTATACCCCTACTGATTAGGTGCAAATTGTTGGCTTTTGCCACTGTTTGCCTCCCACGACTAGATTTTAATGGTGCAGTCTTGTTGGCAAGGCTCATAAATTATGCACAAAGTCTTTTAATTCTGCTCATGACGGAATATATTTATGGACAGAATCATCCATAGTTCTCAGCTGGTTGTCTAATCCACCCTCGTCGTGGGAAACGTATGTTGAAAACAGAATTTCTCAAATTCAATGTTTAACTAAGGACGCAACATGGAGACATGCTCCAACTTACGACAATCAGGCAGATCTAGGTACTCGAGGCTCTAAGCTACAAGATCTTGAAAATAACTCGCTATGGTGTGATAGCCCTCCTTGGATAAATAAACCACTGTTTGAATGGCCTAAGAAAAATCCCTTAAAAATCATCGAAAAATCCATATAGCAGATGCCTTCGAATCTCATTATATAGCAGATGCCTTCGTATTATATGTTACGTGTTCCGATTTTTCAAAAATTCGATCAGCAAATTTAGGCTAAATATATAAATTTCACAATCACACAATTTAACTCAAGAAGAAATGCAAATTGTCAAGACAAGACTTATTATGGTAACTCAACAAACATTCTAGTATGAAGAATATCAAGCCTTATACTAGTCACAAATTATTTCAAATAAAAGTTCACTTAAAACTCTTAATCCATTTCTGGACTCAAACTTAGTTCTGCGAGTAAACGGCAGTCAAGCTTATTCATCTCTTCCTTATAACGAACGTTACCCAATTATATTGCCTGGCAAGTCTCGGTTCTGCCAACTCTATCTTAGTCATTTGCATCAATTTCTTTGATACGCTGAGTGTAGTCAAATATGCCGCTTAGTACAAACAGAATTTTTTATATTCAGGCTAAAGCCCAGAGTAAAAAAGATAATACATCAGTGTAAAACTTGCATTATTTACAGACAGTAGGCATGCTCACAAATAATGGCTCCCCCACCTCGAGAAATATGTAATCTTCCTCATCCCATTCAGATTACAGGTATAGACTTTGCTGGCCCCTTTGAAATAAAAGCTTCTGCGCTGAGAAGATCTACCGTTATTACGGGATATGTCAGCGTATTCGTATGCTCCAGTACAAGAGCGATTCATTTAAAGCTTTGCTCAGACTTATCCTCAGCTACATCCCAAGCCGCCTTTGCTCACTTCGTTAGGAGGCGGGGGCTCCCCAAAAGTGTAGTAACTGACAATGAAGAAACTTTCTTGGAGCCAGTAAAGTCCTTCTGAACGAGTTTGACAAATTTGTAAAAACTGCTGCCACAGATGTATCTCTGAAATATTTAAGTTATGGGTTTGAGTGGAGATTAATTCCACCATATGCACATTACATAGGCTTCTTATAGGAAGCCGCGGTTAAAAGTTTTAAGTTTCATTTAAAACGTATAGTAGGGGCTTAAAAGTTTAGCTTTGAAGAATTCTTAGCAATATTACCTCGAATTGAAGCGGTTCTTAATTCTCGTCCGATTTCTGCAGTTAGGTCAGGCGGGCGGCCGTGTTGCCACAGCCCACTTGGGTTCACTGATTTGTCCCTTTGTGTTACCTGCTGTTAGAAGGGAGAGAGAAAAAGAAACAGAGAGAAGAATAAGACAGGAATTAGGGATGAAGAGCTGAGAAGGACACAAAGAGGAAAGAAAAAAGAAAGAACCGCGGGTCCGAGAATATGGAGAAGGCCCGAGGGAAATGCAGGGAAGAATATGCTAAGTGAGAGCAGTCGATCAAAGTGTGCACGCATCCTCCGAATGATTCACGGTGTCCGGTTGTGGGCCGGTAAACCAACCACTGTACCCTAAAAAGGAACTAATCCTACTTGGACCCATTGATTATATATTAGAAAGGTCCTCATAGTACCTATGATCAATATATCTCTCCAGCGCAGGGCATTGACAGAGGAGGTGTTCCACAATCTCTTCCTCCTCCTTGTCCTGACAACTTCTGCAGAAGTCGTTAAAAGGGATACCAATTCTCTGAACAGTGCCCAGTGACCGCAGCCAACAAGTCACGTATTCGAACCCTCGGCAGCTGCAATAGTGCAGCCGCCCTGCCCAGAAACTTCGCGCTGTTGGATAGATTAAGTTGAACCCTATTCAGTCTAGGTAAACCAACAGAAGAAAGTTTTTATTTTCTAGAGAGGAGAACAAGTTCCGTTTTGGTTGGATTAACACTCAGTACGCTCCGCCGACCCCAGGGTCAGATTGCCCTGAGCGCTGTTTCCAACCTTTGTGATACCGTATCGGCGTGTATCCCTGACACTGCTACCGCCGCGTCATCCGCGTAGGCGACAGTCTTAAAGCGCATGGAATCTAGTTCCACAAGCAGTCTATTAATCGCAACAATTCACAACAGCGAAGACAAAACTCCGCCCTGTGGTGTGCCCCTTACCGCCATCGTAGTGACACTTCAGCAGGCGTGTTACGAACCCGATTATCGACTGGCCCACCCCCAGCTCTCTAAGAGCCTGACTGATCGGAGTCGGGTCGATATTGTTGAAGGTCCCTTTAATGTCCATGAAGGCAACCATGGTATAGTTGCTATGCTCGAGTGAGTTCTTCATACAATCCACGAGCGAGTGTAAAGCCGTCGCAACCGATCTACCCCTTGTTTAGGCATGTTGAGATGGAGAAAGATGGTTTCTTTCGATTTTCATCCTCATGTGGATCTCAATAAGCCTTTCCAGTGTCTTGAGCAGAAAGGACGTCAGACAGATCGGTCTGAAATCCTTTGCCAATGTGTGCAATGTCCTTCCCCCCTTGGGGATGAAGACCACGTTGTACCTCCTCCATTGATCCGTAATATAGTACGGCTAGGTCACTTTTTAAGAGGTGCTCCTTTAATTTCCTTTCCAGAACAACACTATCACGATATGTCTCTATTTAATAGATGGGAAAAGTTAAAAGCTATTGACCATCAATTCTCGATTAGATGGAAAGAGGAACCTTGAGTCGCTACACAAACGGAATAAATGGAAAGATTCAGTTCCAAATATGCAAGTCGGCAATTTTGTAGTGTGATGGATGATCTGCAACCACCGCATGAATGGCGATTGGTAAGAATTGAGAAAATGTATTCCGGATTAGACAACAACGTTCGTACTGCTAATGTACGTACAATCTCAGGAGTTATAACAAGACCCCTTGTCAATCTCTGTTACATCCTTTTCTTGAACAACCAAAGTTCTAGTTTACCTCTAGCACCTACAACTTAACACTAAGTAGCTTCATTCTATTTACTCTATATTATTATACTACTTTACATTATTATATTACACATTTTATAATATTTAGTGTCCTATGATCATATTTTCATTACAGCTCAGAAAGATACACAGAAACTCTTTCTACTAGTCCTATCCTACTTAATGCATCTTCTTTTTTTTAACTAGTAGTAATCGAAGACTACTTCTTACCGGCGGCAAACCTTCCATTGCCTAAGGGCAAGGCCGGCACCATGTCTAAACTTGGTTTAGACAATAACTTAAAATCAGCATAATGAAAGTAACTCCCTAATACAAAATAAATCTTAGCGAAAGCGACAATAAAGCTACAAAGTAGCTTTTAACAAGAAAAATGTATCAAGAAAAATTTGGGCATCTACTGCCATTAGTTGAAGATCATCAGCGAATTACATATAAAATACTTATCTTCTTTTAAATAATTAAATTTAAAATATATACCTCTTTTTTTTATTGCAGAATTTAAACTACTTTTTAAAATTAAAATACTTACCGAATTGTAACCTACTTACCCAATTAAATACTTTCCATACCTAAAAGGAACATTGAGAACACTTACCTGTAAGTTCCGCAGAAGCTATCCTCTTAAAGGGAATCCTGTACACTTACCAGTTAAGAACTGGAAGAAAATAAATATCATTTGAATTAAATCAAAAAAACACTATTTACATATATTCCCTTGGACATGCATACAGTAATTAAGGTGAGTTATATGTAACCCAAGGTTTCATAAATTAAAGGGAAGTTATTAATTCTCCTTTTTTTCTCATCCCCTTAACAATAAACTTATAACTGTTCTTACTTAACAATTAAGTTCTAATCTTTTGACAATTGGCAAATTCCGTTAAACATTAAAAGAGATTAATTAAAACAAATTTAATTGTTTGACGAATAATATTTTAACAAATAAGGTTAGAAACCTTTCTTTTAAAGAAAATTAATTTCATTTTATATACCAGCATAAGGAAACACATTTTTTATGTCGACAGATTGGTGTTTGGCTAAAAATCATCGTCGATACATATAAACAGTTGCTTACAACAATTTCCTTAATTACCCTTGGCTTTTCTGATATCCTACAAAATACAAGATAGAATACAAAAATGGGACTTGTCTAATGTAGTATACAAAATACCTTGTAATGGTAATAAAGTATATGTTGTAGTGTAGCCTGACTTCATAGTCAAGATGACCAATATACAATAGTGTAATTGTACAGTCGACATTGCCAGCACCACGGTATGTAAATAAAGGACTCATATTTCATAAATCAAAAACATATATACTTGCACAAGTAAAGCGGACATTTGACACTTTATTGTCGTACCGCTATCCATATGAAATACCTTTTGTACTTTTGTTATTATACCGCTGTTTATGTGAAGCATGTATCAACAAACAATCACATATGTTTGAATTTAGGTCAATGAATGACCACGAATAAGTGGATCATATTCCACAAATATTTCCCACGATTTATTTTAGTTTAGCAATAAGAATTAGCCTTAAGTCAATATAATTAATGATTATATTGTAAATGCTTACCTAGCAAAATTCAAGTATAAAAGGAAGAATATTTTCCTCAGTAAATCAATCTTAATTGTGAGATTCACGGAGCTGCATTTTAAGCTTCAAGTAAATAAAATACAATAGCAATCATAAAACTGCTTATTATTTTATTTATATTTTCGTGCCAGTGGCGTTTTTAAGCGCCGGCATACAATCCTTTGATAGGAAAAACTTAATCAATTACATGGCGATCCTGCCAAAATGGACCTAAACATATAAAAAAAAGGATCCTGCCAGCTTTAAACAAAAGGCAAAAACTATATATATGTATATATCCTGCCATTTTAATCAAGGACGAACATTAAATGACAGAGGCATACGTCCCAAAACCTCTTGTGGCACCAAAAAATCCGCCACCGACATACAAGCCCACTACACAGGAAGAAAAATTAACGGCAATCCCAAAGACGGAAAAGCCAAAACATAGAAGGGGCGGACAGCTGGTAAAATTAAGAAAACTAGCTACCATTAGAGGATGCATAAATGCGGATCCTCCACCAACCTGGGAGTAAGCTTGTAGACTATGGGAAGAGGCAGACGAACTTTAAGGGAAAAAAGAATTATTATAAGAAGAAAAATAAAGTTTGTAATTAAAAATGACTAACAATTGAAAAAAAATTAATAAACTTGCTTAATAAATCTATATGAATAGCTGATAAATATATACTTTACAAAATATTAAATATATTGTAATATGGTTCCTAATAATGGGTAGGAAAAAAAGTAGTACTGAGATTTTGCGAAAGAATAGAAGAATAAAAAATTACTAACAATTATTAATAATAATTTTAAATATTAAAATGGGTAAATCACAGTCCAAAATAACAAACCCTAATGCCAACGTAATAAATGAAGTAGAAGTGGTACAGGAAGAAACAAATTTATTAACTATAGAAATACTGCTCTTTATAATTACTGTTCTAGTAGGTATAAATTTTTTTATTCACAATTTATAAGATGCACTTTAAAAATTTAAAAAAGAAATACATTAGTAGGGCGACAGATTTGGAAAAAGTATAGAAGATCCAAATGGACTGGCATGATATAATTAACAAGGCAAGGATAATAAAAGAAAATTTTGACAGAGCATACAAATGTCTAAATATAGATAGACCAATTAAGGAAAAAACTACAAAGACTCACTTTGAAAATTTGTGTTAATGTCTAGAAGAGATAAGAGTATTATTTAACGTACATTTTAATAGGCTCACAAAAGCTCATAAATCAGCAGTGTAATCATTTTTCCAAGACTTAACAAATAGAGCACTAAAACTAGCCACGAGAAAGGGAATAGAAATAGAATTACCCACTTCTATACATGAAGCAATAGAATACAAATTCACATTACCCAGTCCAAATGTACAGACAGATAATAAGGCACAAGCAATAGTCGATTTTCTAGGCACAGCCTCAAAACTAAACTTTGATTTTGACGGGAAATCCGAAAATCTACGTTCTTTTATAGACTCGTTAACACTGGTTGACTCTATAAAGGGAGCGCATAAATCGGTAGCGGTATCCCTTATAAAAACTAAGCTAAAAGGGAACGCTAGAAACTTAATAGACACTGAAAACACTATTGCGGATATTATTATTAAAATAAACAACAGTGTTAAAGAAGAATCAGTTGAGGTACTTACGGCGAAAATAATGAATATAAAACAAAACAACAAAACTGCAAACGCCTATTGCAGTGAAATAGAAAATTTAGCAAAACAACTAGAAAACGCATATATTGCGGATAAATTGCCCTTAGCAATAGCTACGAAATATTCAACTCAAACAGCAGTAAACGCGCTTACCAAAAACTGCACCATAGATAAGGTAAAACTTATAATGGAAGCAGGACAATTTAACAGCATGAATGAAGCTGTTAGTAAATTTGTCAATAGTTGCACTGAAGCAATTGGTCAGCAAAATGCAATACTACACTTTGGGCAAAGACCCAAATTTAATAATTACCGTAACAACAACAGATTTGGAAACAAAAGTAATTTCCAAACATTTAATAGAGGCAATGCAAATTATAATAATAAAAATATCAAAAACAATCGTTACAACAACCGGAATAGACAAAGCTATAATAACCAAAGAAATAAAAACTACGTTCATGCAACAGACGCAAATGACAATGATTCGGAAAACTCGAATCCTCCCCTAAGGTCAATTCAATGGTCAACACAATATACAATCTAAACCTTAACTTATGTTTCTTTATTAACATTCAAATCAACAACAAACACACCAGCATAAAATTACTGATAGATAAAGGAGCAGACATATCACTTATAAAATTAAATTATGTTTTTGCTAAAAATATTAACACTAATTACACAACAATACTAAGCGGAATAGGACAAGGTAAAATAAAGTCAATAGGAAAGATTCAAAAATTTCTGTATACCGCACAATTTTCAAGTAGTACAAAATAACTTTCCCATATCTTGTGATGGAGTCATCGGTATGGATTTTATCAAAAGGTATAACTGTATATTAAATTTTAATAGAAACTGCGATTACCTTATCCTATGCCCTTTCAACATTCCGAAACCAATAGAAATTCCGATTACGAATACATGCAATGAAATAATATTACCAGCTAGATCAGAAGTTGTACGCCAAATTAAATTAAATTCTCCAGAAAGCGAACTTCTAATACCAAATCAACAGCCTTCACCAGGCATTTTTGTTGCAAATGCTCTGGATAAAAACAAAATATACATTATTTCGTATCATGAATACTACTAATAACATAATCACAATTTCACAGAACAATATCAAAACTGAAAATATCACTGATTATGAAATAATTAAAAATCAAAGAAAAAAATTAAAAATAAAAATAGAAAAACAGAAGTCTTAAATATTCTAAAGATAAATTTTCCACACCAATTTAAGGAAACGTTAATTAATCTTTACTCGAAATACAGTGATATCTTCGGTCTAGAAACAGGAACAGTTACAACTAACAAATTTTATGAACAAAAGTTAAGAATAAAAGATAGACAACCTACTTACATTAAAAATTATCGTATTCCACAATCACACAAAGAAAAGAAATTGACAGACAGGTTAAAAAACTGATAGATGATAAAATAGTAGAACCGTCACAGTCCGAATATAATAGTTCGATTTTACTAGTCCCAAAGAAATCCATTCCAGGCTCTGAACAAAAAAGATGGAGACTAGTTATAGACTACAGGCAAATAAACAAAAAACTGATAGCCGATAAATTTCCGTTGCCACGGATAGATGATATTCTAGACCAATTAGGTAGAGCCAAGCATTTTTCATGTTTAGACCTAATGTCAGGATTCCACCAGATTGGCTTAGACAAAAACTCAAGAGACTACACGCCCTTTTCAACAAACAATGGGTCCTTTAGGTTTACTGCACTTCCTTACGGTCTAAAAATAGCTCCTAATTCTTGTCAAAGAATAATGACTTGCATTCAGCGGTCTTAAGCCAGACCAAGCCTTCCTTTACATGGATGACTTAGTCGTCCTGGGATGTTCAGAGGAGCACATGCTTTCCAATAACTGATGTCTTTGACCTATGCCGAAAACATAATCTAAAATTAAATCCAGAAAAATGTTCATTTTTTAGGAAAGAAGTAACTTACCTTGGTCATAAATGCACGGACAGGGGAATTCTTCCAGACGATAGTAAATACTCGATAATCGAAAACTATCCAACACCAAAGGACGCCAATAGCGCAAAGAGATTTGTAGCTTTCTGCAATTATTATCGAAGATTCATTAAAAACTTCTTAGAACATTCCACACATCTAACAAAACTATCAAAGAATTAATGAGTCCAACACTGCTACAATATCCAGACTTCACAAAAGAATTTTTTATAACAACAGACGCAAGCAAACATGCTTGTGGAGCAATCCTTACATAAGAATTTGAAGGCAAACATTGACCAATTGCTTACGCTTCAAAAACATTCACTCAGGGCGAAAGCAATAAGTCAACCATCGAACAAGAGTTAACTGTTATACACTGGGCTATTACTTATTTCAGACCATACATCTATGGCAAACATTTCACTGTCCGTACAGACCATAGACCACTGTCATACTTGTTTTCAATGAAAAAACCAAATTCTAAACTAACAAGAATGCGTCTTGATCTTGAAAAATACGACTTTACTGTAGAATATCTTAGGGGAAAAGACAATTACGTAGCGGGCGCACTGTCGCGCATAACCATAAATGATCTAAAAGACATGACAGAAAAAGCCCATTCAATTTTAAGGATCTTAACAGGATCCATGGCGAATAAAGACTCAAATAATATCTTCAATAAACCGCAGAATAATATTAATGAAAATAATGAAAAGCCCAATATGTACGTACCTATTAAAAATTCTGACGTCAAATAATACTATAAATTGAAGATTAGGCCTACAAAATGTTATATTAAAATAGGAAAAACCGTAATCACATATATAAATATTAATGATATATTTACTAATGGGAAATTTGACTTAGGACAATTTTTCCCTAGGCTAGAAAAAGTGGCCGGTAAAATGAAAATTGAGAAATTACAAGTGGCACCTACCAAGAAAATTTTCGAATTTATCTCAATTAATAATTTTAAGGAATTTATCAAAACGCAACAACAAAACAAACAAAAATCAGAAAAAGGTCGACAAACCCATGGATTAATGACGAAATTGTTAAATATTGTGCACATAGGGATAAACTTTTCAAAAAATGGCGAAACAATAGCAATAATAAAAACTGTGAACAAGAATACAAAAAATTCAGAAATTTCTTAAACAAAAAAATTATTTTCGAAAAAAATACTTACTACAAGAATAAATTTATTGAAAATAGAAGCGACATTCGTGCAACATGGCAAATCATAAACGAAATAATAGGTAAAAGAAAATCTCTAAATATAGACAGTGTAATCATGAAAAACTTTAAAGATACAAATTTAAACAATATTGTAAATAACTTTGCTACAAGTTTTGGTGCTAACATTAAAAACATAATACACAATTGTAACATAAAAACAATAAACAGTTCTTTCAATAGAATAACAAGCTCTATGTACTTGGAATACACAACTGAGGAGGAAATATGTAACATTCTCAAATCAATTAATATAAAAAAAGGTGCAGGAGCTGATGGAATTAGAGGAAGTGATTTGAAAATAAATGCGCACATATTAACACCAGCTATAACCAAACTAATAAATTCAAGTTTGCAGCAATCGATAGTCCCACAAACACTCAAAACTTCACTGATAAGACCAATATACAAAAGCGGAAATATGTCAGATGTAAACAACTACAGACCAATTGCCATCTTATCAATAATAGACAAAATTCTGGAGGAGATAGTTGTTCGCAGAATAACAAATTTCTTAGAAAAATATAAAATAATTAGTAAAAATCAATATGGGTTCCAGAAAGGGAAAAACATAAACCAACTACTAGGAAACTTCGCAAATCTCATTAACGACCGTTTAAGTAAACAGATGCATGTGTTAGTTTTGTTCCTAGACTTCAGTAAGGCATTCGACACTTTGGCACACGGCAATATACTACAGACTCTAGAAAGAAATGGAATAAGAGGTAGAATCCTACAATGGTTTAAGAACTACTTAGAATCCCGATCCTATAATGTTAAGATAAACAATACTCTTAGCACAACAGAAACATGTGAATACGGAGTACCTCAGGGTTCAAAACTTGGGCCAATTCTTTATATAATATACACCAATGATCTGATAAGGCACTTAGAAGAAAATTCAACTTTTGCTTATGCAGATGATACGGCCATAATTGTAGCTGATAAAAACATAAAACACGCAACAGAAAAAATGCAAAGCAAATTGGATATAGCAAATAAATGGTGCCACGATAACGGCCTTGTCATCAACGCAAACAAAACAAAAGTAATGCACATAAAACCTCGCCACCTTGAAAGCTCACAAGTTGAACTAAGATTTCATGACAAAGAATGCCTGCACAATAAAACAAACAACAACAACCAAAATGAACATTGCAACACGTTAATAGAAGAAGTCTACACCTACAAATATCTTGGAGTTATTATTGACAACAACTTTAAATGGAAACCTCAACTTCAAAATGTCTCAAAAAAATTAAGAAAAGCTTCGTTCATGTTATACCACTTAAGTAGCTGTTGCAATTATAAAGTATTGCGTCAAGCATACTTCGCCCTAGCTGAAACATACCTTCGGCATGGAATAACTGCCTGGGGAAACGCAAAATATAGCAGTACCTTACAAAAAAATCAGAACCAATTACTAAAAATACTGTGGAAAAAGCAACACAATAACAAGAATATAAACAACACAAATGCAACCGCCTACACATACACCGACAACGCACACAACAACAACATAATACAAACCAACACAACTAATATCCTTGCATCAAGTAGTAGTACTTCAACAGAAAATAACAATGTAAATAATAACAACAACATCACAGATTGTGGTAACACAAGCAATAGCGGCATCCCAGAAACAAACATTAGCAGAACAGAACTCCAAATATATAGTAGTACATCAACACAAGATCGACGGACACAATCAACAAAACCAGAATACAACAACCTTGCTAAAGAACTACAAGTTCTTAACATAAAAAACATCTACCATACAACACTAGTAAAAGAATTTCATGGAGACAACAGATTTTTAAATATCATTGATCACGCCCAAAACACAAGAAGAAGAGCAGAAAAAAGATTTAAAGTAGAACGCTTCACAAATGAATATGGCAGGAGCACGCTAGCTGTAACCTTGCCAACAATTATCAACAAAATACCAACTAGCATTACTAACACAAAAAATAAATTTAAACTGATTAAATTGATTAAAAGACATTTAATTAACAAGCAATAAATGTAAAACTTTCAAAATATTATTATCCTGCAGACAAGCTAATGAGCTTTGCGGGTTAGAATAATAACTTTGTCCTTTACTAACAATTCGTTAATTAATGTAAAGTTAAAATTTAATCAATAAATAATAATAATAATAATAATAATAATAATAATAATAAAAATAATAATAATAATAATACCTGTACAAGCATTTGATACAGTGTTTGTAGATACAATAGGACCATTTCAACGTTCAATCCATGGAAACGAATACGCTATTACAATAATATGCGATTTAAAAAAATATCTCGTAACCATACCTATACAAGACAAAAACGCCAAAACAATTGCTAAGGCAATATTTGAAAATTTCATTCTTACCTACGGTCCAATGAAGACGTTCATCTCGGACGTGGGTACTGAATACAAAAATGCTATATTGATGGAACTTTGCAATCTGCTTAAAATTAAAAAATTAACCTCAACAGCACATCATCACCAAGTTTTAGGTACGATAGAAAGAAGTCACAGAACTTTTAACGAATACGTACGGTCTTACATATCTGTAGACAAAACCGACTAGGATGAGTGGCTTAAATATTTTACATATTGTTTCAATACAACACCATCCACAATACACAATTACTGTCCTTATGAATTAGTTTTTGCAAAACTTCCCAAAATGTTTCAACGATTCAATGAGGTAGATAGAATTAGTCCATTATACAATGTAGATAATTATGCCAAAGAGGCAACATTTAGGTTAGAAGTAGCGCATAAGAGGGCCCAATAATTATTAGATAGAAATAATCAATTGCAAAAATTAAATTATGATAAGGAAATATTAGATTATAAGTTTGAGATAGGAAATGGGCAATAAAAAGTTAAATAAATTAAAAATAGCGCTATTAAATAAGGTGACCCAAATAAATAAAATGCAAAGGCAATTCTATATATTATGCGGAAATATCACGATGATCCCGTAGAAGGAGGACATTGTGGAGTGTACAGAACAATAGAAAAGATGAAGAGGTATTACTATTGGAAAAATATATCAAAAGACATAAAAAAATATGTAAAATCATGTCAAAAATGTCAAACATCTAAAACTACCAAACACGTCAAGGGTCCAATGATTCTTACACCAACACCTGTACAAGCATTTGATACAGTGTTTGTAGATACAATAGGACCATTTCAACGTTCAATCCATGGAAACGAATACGCTGTTACAATAATATGCGATTTAAAAAAAATATCTCGTAACCATACCTATACAAGACAAAAACGGCAAAACAATTGCTAAGGCAATATTTGAAAATTTCATTCTTACCTACGATCCAGTGAAGACGTTCATTTTGGACGTGGGTACTGAATACAAAAATGATATATTGATGGGACTTTGCCATCTGCTTAAAATTAAAAAATTAACCTCAACAGCACATCATCACCAAACTTTAGGTACGATAGAAAGAAGTCACAGAACTTTTAACGAATACGTACGGTCTTACATATCTGTACACAAAACCGACTGGGATGAGTGGCTTAAATATTTTACATATTGTTTCAATACAACACCATCCACAGTACACAATTACTGTCCTTATGAATTAGTTTTTGCAAAACTTCCCAATATGTTTCAACAATTCAATGAGGTAGATAGAATTAGTCCATTATACAATGTAGATAATTATGCCAAAGAGGCAAAATTTAGGTTAGAAGTAGCGCATAAGAGGGCCCAACAATTATTAGATAGAAATAAGCAATTGCAAAAATTAAATTATGATAAGGAAATATTAGATTATAAGTTTGAAATAGGAGACTTAGTTTTACTTAGAAATGACACAGGTCGTAAATTAGAATCCCAATATAAGAGACCGTATGAAACTAAAAGCATAAATTTAAGAAATAATGTAACTATAGTGGATAAGAAAACTAAAAAAGAACAAATAGTCCATATGAATAGACTTAAGATTTTTAACAAATTCTTAAACCATATACAAAAATAAAAAGTATGAAACTCAAAAAAAAAAAAAAAATAATAATAATAATAGTCAATAAGATAAAATATAAACAAATAATACATTTAAGAAAATATTTTTATTAAAAATCAAATAATAATTATAAACAATATTAGAAATAAATTTTAAACACCAATTGTAAAAGAATGTCCATAAAACAAACGTTATATGAACATTCTTGCGAAAAATGGAGATGTAGTGTAGCCTGACTTCATAGTCAAGATGACCAATATACAATAGTGTGATTGTACAGTCGACATTGCCAGCAACACGGTATATAAATAAAGGATTCATATTTAATAAATCAAAAACATAAATACTCGCACAAGTAAAGCGGACATTTGACACTTTGTTGTCGTACCGCTAGCCATATGAAATACCTTTTGTACTTTTGTTATTATACCGCTATTTATGTGAAGCATGTATCAACAAACAATCACATATGTTTGAATTTAGGTCAATGAATGACCACGAATAAGTGGATCATATTCCACAAATATTTCCCACGATTTATTTTAGTTTAGCAATAAGAATTAGCCTTAAGTCAATAGAATTAATGATTATATTGTAAATGCTTACCTAGCAAAATTCAAGTATAAAAGGAGGAATATTTTTCTCAGTAAATCAATCTTAATTGTGAGATTCACGGAGCTGCATTTTAAGCTTCAAGTAAATAAAATACAATAGCAATCATAAAACTGCTTATTATTTTATTTATATTCTCGTGCCAGTGGCGTTTTTAAGCGCCGGCATACAATCCTTAGATAGGAAAAACTTAATCAATTACAATGTAGGTACAACAAAGAATAAACTAGAACTAGAATAGCTGGACATAAATCTGATCTAAGATACAGAGACATTAATAATACACAAAAAACTGCATTATCTTCCCATTGTGCCAGTCTAAATCATCATCTTAATTTTGAAGATGCATCAGTTTTAAATATAGAAAAAATTGTAAACGTTGGTATATGTTAGACATGTTACAAATAATTATCAAGTAAAATTTATGTGTTTTTATATGTATATTGATTTTTGTATATTTTAAACTTTTTTGATATATTAAAAATTTCAATGTGTTTAAATTTTTATCTTTGTTTTTTGAAAATTTTTTTGAGTTAGTTTGACAAAGTTTTTTATTTGAAAATACACAATTTTAATAATTTTGTTTCCTGTTTTCTGAAGATGCCACCCAACGGTGTGGCGAAATATTGAAAAAATAAATATAAAAACAATATTTTTATTTTAAAACTTGACCTAGTGCTTAATAAATAAGAAAGGAATATTAATTATAAAAGTCAAAAAACATTTAAATGAAAATTTAATAATATATAAATTTTAAAAATAACTTTCTTTAGAACTTTTTTATATACAAAATAAGAAATTGTATTTATTAAATCTTTAATTATAACTTTGCAAGCCAGATCACTATGAAAAAGATTAATATTCAAAAAGACTACTAAAGATAGTTTCCGAAAAATACTCTAAAGAATACTAAAACTAATTTACAAGCAAGACCACTATGATAAACACTAAAGATCACTGAAAAGTAGACTAAAGTTCACTAAAAATACTCTAAAGATCACTAAAGTTTGTGTAGTGTTAGTGATCACTATAGTTTACGTAGTGATCTTTAAGATTAGTACACTAAAATACACTAAAATAAAGATCAGTTCGTTATCGTAGTGTTTGTGCTTATCAGCCTATAATCGATGTGTACGGTATTTTGTTTGCGTACGGATTCATAAACAATAAAAACAAATTTTAAGTTTGTGTTGTTCAAACTCTGATTGAAACACATTTCTTATGTTTATTACTTTTAAAAACACCCTTAAAGATGCTAATGCTTTTATTTTTATTCTGGAAATTTCATGAAATACTGTGGGTGTTTTTTTTTAGGATTTTTCGAACACAATGCCGTTTCATTTTCTTCATTTTGGTCAAATTTTGCGTCCTGGAAAAGGATATTTTTCACAGTATCTGCTGTTAATTTTTCCTTGGAATTTTCTCTGCCATTACTAGGGATTTAAAATCATCGGGCAACCCAGCTAACATCAATGAAGCTGTTTACTCGTCGTCTATGTTCCAACAGGCATTTTTTATTTTACTGATAGACAATAAACTCCTGCACAAAACTATTTTAAAGCCATTTCAAGACAGAGCGTATTTTTTAAATACTTTCCTAGAGGTAATAGAAGGAAACAAATACAGACAAATACTGCTTGCATTACATTTACTGAAGGTATAATAATTGTGCAAGCAGTGTTTTTTAACTTTTCCCGCCAAATGGCTTGTCGGATATCGCCCAATATCGCAAAATATTTGGTATTAGTTATAAGAACATTTTTTATTATTAACAAAAACCAATGTTCATTCGTTTTTCTTTAACTAAATTGTTTGTTACGATAGGTCAGTAATTAAATTGCTTGACTCATAATTCAACAATGCTTGAAATCATTGCACTTAAAAATTGTTTAGCGATTTAATGAACTTTAAAATTGTTCTAAGCAATAAAGACCCTGTCGACTTGAACCGTTAACCAAATTATGCTTAACATGCAGTATTTTAATAATGGATACTAGACACTTGAAAATTACGACATACATACACACACTCAAATAAATTTATATAAGCAAATACATATTTGTTAGTAAACGTTCTATTTTTCTGATTAACTAATACGTCACAATAAGAAACAAAAAGTATGAAACAAAGTGACGTCACACAAAGAAAAATATTTAAATTGAAATTCGGATATTTGACGCTTTGAAGAATTTTTTTTGGTGAACAAAGAATTTGAAGTAATGAGTGACTTAAATATTGAACTTTAAAATGAACTGAACTATTATTGGGGCAAATGGCATTTCATTTATTATTTCTGATTCCCTGATAGATTAAGAATAAAACACATGTAAATAGATTGTAAGTAAAATTGAGCTCGAACGTGAAAATCACTCAATTGTATGTAAATCTAGTAAATTCTCATAAGTGGTATATAAGACGAAGAAATTTTCAATAAAGTATCAATTATTCTTGATCAAAAATAGTGAACACTCGAGTATATTATTTAACCATTACATGGCGATCCTGTTTTCTTAACTTATTTTAAACAGCAAAAAGGACCATATAGCAAATTTGCTAATCCTTTCTGCTACATCTAAGATAAAATCGGACAATAGAATACAGCATACATAGCTTATGCTGAGCTGAATTCTATTGAAGGAATTTTTTTTAGAATCATTTTTTCTGAATGTCTGATGAGCCAACCATAGGAGGAGGTCCTCAAGGAACTGCAAGAGGCCAAAGAACAATGGGCTAGACTCCTTGAAGAAGGACGCTTATCTGAAAAGCCAGCAATCCTATACCCAGTACCCCATATTCCCGGTACAAAACTGCAACAAATTCTGAGGAGGCAGTTTAAATCGTATGAAGAAGGAGCTAAGAGTGCTTCTGGACATACAAAAATACGACACAGACAACGCTCAGCAGATAGGGCAACAAATTGAAAAACTGAAAAACACAATTAAAAATATTAATAAAAGTCAAAAGAAAAAGCAAAAATAAAAAAGTAAAATGAAACAAGACATTTTTACAAAATTAATATTACTATTGTTAGTGTTTATCTTTCAACAAACATGTTTTTGTATATTTATAAAAACCATAAAATTAATTTTGGAAATAATGCAATTAATTAACTTATTAAAATAAAAACTTAATTTGTAATAAAACAAAAAAAGAAGAGTTTAAATAAACAAATTAATTACTAGCTCACAAAAAGCTATTTTTTCACTTTTAAAATGAAGTGCACAATTGTTCAAAAAATATACCATGCATTTATAGGTTGGATAATTTTAGCACTAATATTATTTCTATTGTTTACAGTCTTAGTCATGAAAATATTAAAACTTATAAAATTAATTATTAAATATATGTTCAAATTTTCATGATCCTTTTTGAAAAATATATTTTTTGTAAAATGGACAATAAAAACCGATCAAATTTAGAATTCAAAGAAGAAGAAATAGAATCAGGTATAAAAATTCTAACAAGACTTTGGAAATTCTTAAAAATATAAGGTACCGCTACTAGAGAAGATATTATTTACAAAACAACAGTAGAATTAGAAACGGTACTATCAATTAGAAAGGCAGATAAATATTATGAAAATAGAAACGTTCTCGACTGGTAAAGGATTGAATCTTTAAAAATATTACAGCAGTTAAAAATAAATGCAAAAAAATCATTAAACAAACCATACAGTTTAAATACAATAAATGAAAAATAATTAGAAATACAGAATATAGAAAAAGCTTTTAACAAATTTTTCATAGAAGAAGACGAAATATTAAAAATATTTGCTATTTTTAAGGAAGAGGCAATTAATTTACTTGAACAACAATCTAAGAAAAGAAACTCTTTAGAGTCTATACAAAATAAAACCATGGTGAACTTAGAAAAAACAAAATAGGGCAAAACAAATATCTGTGCCAACATCTAAAAACAACATGCAAACCATTAAAAACTTCAAGTACATTGTTAAATAAAATAACTCGAATATCTCAAAAAGATAACAATTTGATGGAATTTGCTACGAAAATAGAAAACCTCATAGCGCAATTAAATGAATTACAGATATCAGAAAAAGGAGAATCTAAAAGGGACTCTATTATAACAACAAATAGCAAAATATCATTCAACGCATTTATAAATGGTCTTACTGATCCACAAATAATATCCACAATTGTTGATCCACAAATAATAACCACAATTGACACAAGTCAGGTAAATATATTTTCTGAAGACTTAAAGATCGCAGAAAAAATCTCACCGAGAGTAAAACAAAAACAAGTATTTTTCAACAACAATATAACAGTTCAAATAACAAAAAACACTATTGTAAAAATGCGATGGCAAACATGGCAAAAGATGTCCTGCGGAAGGCGTTTAATGCCATAAGTGTGGAAAACTAAACCATTTTTCGAAAATGTGCTTTACAAAAATAAATCACAATAAATAATAAATCACCAAAGAAATAACAACAATAGAAATAGCCACAATATATATAACCAAGGAAATAACATTCAAAGAAACTCGCACAATAACCGAGAGAGGCGGAATGAAAGAATTAGAAATTACAATGTGAACCAAATACAAGACCAGGAAAACTTTCAAATCCCGGAGGCAACATAAATGCTACCTCCGACGGGAACATATTAGAAACTAAAAGAATATATTTTATATCAGACAATCTCAAAAATTATGTGAAATTAAAAATAATTAATGCAAAACATGAGCTTACATTTTTAATAGACACGGGAGCAGACATTTCCCTGTAAATCTCAATTATTGAATAGCTATGAACAAAATGAAGATGATTATTGCAATCTAACTGGAATATCAAAAGCCGTAGTGAAGTCAATGGGTTCGAAAATTATTAAGATAAACATAGATAATAAAATTCTTGAACATAAAATACAACTAGTACATGACAATTTTCCAATTAACACCGACAGAATTTTGGGAAGAGACTTTCTAACAACGTATAGATGCAACATAGACTAACACATATACACTTTCGTTTAACATACATAATGAAACAATAACCATTCCTATATATGATAACACATTTGCAATCAATAAAATAATTTTACCACAAAGAAGTATTTCACTTCCGTTTACCGTTTGATATTGAAGTAACAGAAGACGCTGTAGTTTTAAATGGAGAAATTGTTAAAGGTGTATACTTAGCAAATGCAATAATACCCAAAAGTGGAAATAAGGATATAAAAATACTCAATGCAACCACTAACATAGCAATAATACAAAATTTAAAAATAGAAACTATACCAATAACCAGGTATGAAACATGTTCAATTAATAAACAAAAATCCAAAAAAAAAAAAATACATCCGAAAGGTTTAGCAAATTGTTAAATATTTTTTACCTAAAAAACCTACATAAGGAGAATAAAGAAGAGATTATATCAATACTAAAAAGATACCAAACAGTATTTCATATAGAGGATGAATGTTTAACAACCAACAATTTTTACCAACAAACTGTAGAATTACATGACAAAAACCCCGTATACGTAAAAAAATATCGGTTGCCCCAAGCACAGACAACAGAAATAAACTCACAGGTACAAAAGCTTTTGGAAAACAACATAACTGAACCATCAACAAGCCCGTACAACTCACCACTTTTGCTTGTACCAAAGGAAGGCAATCAGATTTAAAAAAATGGCGATTGGTTGTTGACTTCAGGAAATTAAACAAAAAAATTATAAATGACAAATTTCCGTTACCACGTTTGAATGACATTCTTGACAGATTGGGCAGAGCAAAATATTTTTCTACATTGGACATGACAAATTCTTTTTACCAGATCGAACTTAAATATCAATCTCGTCTATACAGAGCGTTTTCAACAAAAAATGGTCACTACCAATATACAAGATTACCATTTGGTTTAAAAATATCATCAAATAGTTTTCAAGCATGTTAACAATAGCTCTTGCGGGTTTGGACTGTGAAGCCTTTTTATACGTTGATGACATAATAGTTTTTGGCTGTAGTCTTAAATAGCATAATACAAACCTTGTGAAGATTCTCGATAGATGGAAACAATATAATTTGAAACTCAATGCTTGTAAATACTGATTTTTAAAACCGGAAGTAGTTTACCTTGGACATTAATAACTGTAAACGGAATTAAGCCAGATGAAGCAATAACAAAATATCCAGTACCAAAGAATGCCGACGAAGTCAACAGATTCATAGCGTTTTGTAATTATTATAGACGTTTTGTTAAAAACTTCGTAGGAATAACAAAATGTTTAAATATTTTATGCAAAAAACATGCAAAATTTAACTGGTCAAAACATTGTCAACAAGCTTTTGAAACGTTAAAAGATAAACTTATAAATCCACCTGTTTTACAATATCCAAACTTCGATGAACCTTTTATCGTTACTACGGATGCATCTAACATAGCGTTGGGAGCCATATTATCAAAAGGCGAAATTGGAAAAGACAGACCTATATCTTACTCAATAAACATGAAATAAATAAACTAGTAATAGAAAAAGAATTACATGGTATGTACTGGAGCATACAATTTTTTAGACCATACTTATCAGCGTCCATTAATTGCACTATTTCACATAAAAATCCAAGTTCTAAATTCGATTGGAAAAGTCAGATTACGATTTTGAGATAATCTACAAAAAAGGTAAAAATAACACTAACGCAGATGCAGTATCAAGAGTAAAATTAAACTCAGATATGTTAAAAACAATGGTTCCTGACAAAATTGGTGAAACAGTAAAGAAATCGCTGGTGATAACTAGAAATATGAAAAGAAAAATGGTACAAAATGAGGAAATAAAAAATGAGGAAGATAAAAAGAAAAATGAAAAGAAAGAGGATGCGTCAAAAGAAAATGGTAATACAAATCCTGAAGAGTCTGATCAACTCAGAGTTTGGGACTGTACATCCATAAATGATATAAAACTTGCAAAAAAAAGTTAAATTTATTTTAGAAAAGTCAACAAAGGAAATAAAAATTGAAAATTATTCTGTTCTAAATAAAATGAGTATTAGATGTAGCGATAATCCCTATTATTTAGATAATATGTTGGAGAAACTACCTTCTGCTTTAGGCAGAACAAATTGTTTAAATTCGCACTAGAGAAAAGTGACGAAATATTTAAAAAGATAAGTATAAAGAAATTTAAAGTAAAAATGAATAAGAATAAAGAATATGACAACATAATAATGTTGTATAATAATCCTCAGAAGATAACAGATAAAAAAAGAAAACACGAATTAATTCAATTGTATCATAATACACCATGCGGAGGAGATTTCGGAATAAGAATAACTATTAACAAATTAAAACAAAAATACATATGGAAAAATATGTTTAAAATGGTAAAAAAGTACGATTTAGGATGTGATTTGTGCTAAAGAAACAAACAAATAAGACATACTAGAGAACCACTATGTGTCACAGATACACCAAAAGATAGCTTTTCCACTGTAGTCATATATACCGTTGGATCTCTACAACCATCTGAAAATTATCGATACATACTAACTATGCAATGCGAGTTGACTAAATACGTAACAGCAGCCCCAATGGAAACAAAGGAAGCCAAATCAGTAGCAAAATGCTTAATTGAAAATTTGGTATATTTGAAACACTTAAATCAGATAGAGGTGCAGAATTTGTTAACGAGCTATTAAAAGCAAAATGTACTCTACCTAAAATAGAACAAAAAACTTCAACACCTTATCACCATGAAACCGTTGGTACTATAGAAAGAAACCAAAGAGTTCTCAATGAATACTTTTATCATTTGTAAATGATGATAATTGGAATAACTGGATACCATATTATTGTTTTGCATACAACATAACTCTACATATAGACACAGAGTACTCGCCATTTGAATTAATATCTGGTAAATTACCTAATTTGCTAGGTGAGGAAATATTGAATAATGATAATATATATGATTTAGAAAATTATGCAAACGAATTAAAGGCTAGATTAAGAAATTCATTACAGAACGCTAGAAAACTTATAGAAGTAGCAAAATAAAAAAGAAATTTAGAGTCATATAATAAATTTAACAGTATAGATCTTAATATAGGAGATCTAGTTTTAATAAAAGAAACAAATAGAAAGAAAAGTGAAGCACCATACCATGGTCCCTTTGGAGATATAAATATAGACAATGTAAATGTAGAAATAAGAATGAATGGATAAAACAAAATTGTTCATTAAAATTTATTAAAGAAATATAATAGAAAATAATTTTACAATATAAAATTTTTTATGTACTTTTTATTATTAAACTATAAAATAAGATTCATAAAGTACTTTTATAATTAAAAATATAAAAATATCCACAAAATCGTAACAAAATATTTCTATAATTAAAAAACTATAAAAATATCCAAATGTTTAACTTTATTATTAAATATGTAATTAAAATTTTAAAACTTCTTCAAAGCTGTTTATGTCTGAACCTATGTAGTTTTCCATACCTGGTTAATTGTGGTGCCCGAATTACATCAAAGAGTGATTGACATCTCAGAGGCGCTGAAGTCGGTCTTATCCTTTTTATGCTTCTTTATGCTTGCTTTGGGTCGTTATTGTTCGTTGCAAAGTTGTACAAGAAGCAATTGCCATTTTTATTTTTGTAAAAAAATCGATTTTGAAAATATACCGAAAAAACCAATAAAGGTCAATCTTTTAATAGAAATTAAAAAAAGTGAATTATCTGATTATTGTTTTGTTTTCGCCAGCAACCACTTTGGTAGGTAAACACCTGAAAGTTACAGCAGGAAGATTATCTGTGTACTTCACTAAACTCAGACGTTTACATTTGGGCCAATCGAGCCGGATTTTGGAATTTTGAGGAGCGCAAAGTAATTTTTCTGTCCAGGAAATTCAGGTGAAATTGAAATCTTTTGCTATTTGTAAATTTCTTGTATAATTATAAAAAAGGTTTGCAAGAAATAATCCGTTGTGTTAGATACAGTTTGAAATGCACTGATCTAGAATACCAAACTGTAATATCTTTGAAGACTATAACTTTAGTAAAGACTCAAACCAACAGATAAATAAAATACAACCAAGTCACTCAGCTGTTTTTTATATCCATTAACAACTCTTTCGAACCTTGCAATTTGTTTTCTTTTAGTAAAATATAAAACTGCAAAGTTAAAGTGTTTTGTTATTAATTAAAAAAAATTCATGTGTAATTAAGAGAAAATACAAACATTTTTAACATATTAATAAGGTGTAAATTTCAAGTGATACAACAGTGACATCAGAGGGCAGGCAATATCGGGAAGATTATTTGCAAAGAAGGGAACAAGCACTTGTACAAAGCTGGAATTATAGGACAAAATTTCCTTCATATGTAAGTTTTTTCCTTTTTATTAGTGATCGCCCGGAAAAAATGCGATTATTGTCCAGACAATTGATTAAATAAACAAATTATTGCTTTCTTAATTCTGCTTCAAGAAGCTGTTTTTATACTCAACTATTAGAAGCTCATTATCAGTGTTTTTCTAACAAATCTAACTCCAAAAATTATATGTATGAATGAACATACATATGTGTTTACATTTTGTTAATAATAATTGTTTTTCATCTTTTGTATTTGGATATTTACTTTTATACATAAGTATGTACCTATTTGTGTATACGTACACTTATTAGAAAATCTTAAACAGCTTTATTATTTATATTACGTTGAGTATTTTTTTTTTGTTTAATTTCTTGATAAAGAGGAATCAGTAAACTTTAATCAAATAAAAGAAACTGATATGTTTGTAGTTATTTTTGGTTTTTATGGTAATTTATTAACATAAAACTCTTCTTTTAGTACACATCGAGATCACTTGATATTATCTGCTGTCAACTGCATTGTTTGAAAATTTTATTTGGCATAATTTGAGGCAATTAATTGGAGCCAGTGTATACTTGGGAACATATTCTAAAACATATATTTTCTATTATTGTTGTATAGCAGATTTCTGTATTTTTGATTACAGAACACTTTTGGTGGTTGTTTGCACATTATGGTAGTGCAAGATTTACTTTTAAATTAATATTAATTTGTGGCCATATTAAAACTACGGTTAACAATAGAATTTTCTTGGATTTGAATATTCAAGTACAATTGTGATTTATTTTAATTTTTTTACAGGAATTAGTTTCTTGTTTAATTTTTTTCATATACCTAGTGTCGTGTAGAAAATTTTGTTTTTAATTGTCGACTTGCTGGGGGAATAGCGATTTACTATTCGATAATTATAATTTTATTACTTGCTCTGTTTTTGGTGTTGTATTTTTTCCTTTCTCGGGTACTTTTGGGACTTTGGTTTTTATAAAGCAAATTGTAAAGTGCTAAGTTATTGAAGTAGTATTTTTATTATTCGGATAATATATATTTGCCTTTCAATATGGTTAAATCAAGTAATTTACTAAAGTTTGAGAAATATGCTGGACTATTTCTCGAATTTGAGCACGATGAGGCACATAAAGCGAATCAGACTCTTTTTACTATTGAACTTGAAAAGGAAGAATTTAAAGCTTTGTGGGAGCGAGTTAGGGTAGCTTATGAAACCTTTGCAATTAATGGTGATAATGTTGATTCCGAAGAGGACTGCGAAGTGGCTAGGGATTTGTTTAAAGAGTGCAGATTGGCATACATTACCTGCGGGGCTTTGATTGGCGAATTGTCGCAACCATTTGTTAGCAAGCCTTCCCTTTCTTCTACCCAGTGTGTTGGAAATTTGATTGAGGCTTCGTTAGTTGTAGCTCTTGTCAGCGGTTGAAAAACTATTTTATCTCAGACAGAACACCAGAGATGAGGCCTTAGAGATTGTCAAAAAAACTCCCCTTACCAATGAGGGCTTTAAGACGGCATGGACAAATTTGAAGGACCGTTATGAGAATAAACGGATTTTAGTTAATATCCAACTAAAAATTTTATTTAATTTAGTGGAGGTTGAATCGGAATCAGCTGCTGAAATTAAAAGGTTACAAAGGGATAATAACAACTGCATTTTAGCGCTTCATTTGCATGACATTGACATTACTAACTGGGATTCGATTTTTATATTTCTTTGCTTCATTCAATTACCTGATTTAACTTTATCATCTTGGGAGCAATCCATAAAGGACAAGACGGAAGTCCCTAAATGGGAAGAAATGGATAAGTTTCTCACATCTCGTTTTCAAACGTTAGAGACAGTTTCGGGCATCCGAGCCAACCCAACAGAGTATACTGTAAGGCATAGTTCTCTTAGAAAATTTAAGACAGAAGGGAATTCTCAGCCCCAAGCTGAGCATCGTTTAAACAGGAGCCAGAATTCTACAAATAAAAAATTTAGAGCCTATCAGGCAAAGATTGTAAGAAGGACTTGCCCTTGTTGTACAAAAGACCATTTATTGAGAATTTGCCCAAAATTTTTAGCGTTAAATCCGGGTGAAAGGTTTGTGGTTGTAAAAAGACACAACCTGTGTATTAACTGTCTTAGTGAAGGTCACAGACTAAATGCATGCCAGAGTAATTTTAGTTGCGCTGTGTGTAAAGTGAAGCATCACTCATTGTTGCATAGGGAGGTTGAACAGAGTAACCAGAGCGATGAACCATGCACTAGTAGAGCTATAACGCAGAAAACGACCGTTCAAAACTGTTTTGCAGCCGCATCGCGACAGATTCTTTTAAGGACAGCCATTGTCAATGTAGCGTGTCGTGGCGATGTTTTTAGGGCGAGAGCTTTGATTGATTCAGGTTCTCAGGCAACTTTCATTTCTGAGAGCTTACAGCAGAAGCTTGATTTGCCTGTTAAGAAATTAAAATCTAGAGTTTCTGGTTTAAATGATGCTTCAGCTGGTTCCGTTCAAAAACTGTGTTCTTTCGAGTTAGTCTCAACCTTAGATAGCCGATTTAAGATAAAAGTAGAAGGCTTGGTTTTGCCTACATTAACGGGAAATTTGCCCACTGAGACGGTTGTTATTTCACAGACCTCTTTATTATCGGATTTGAAATTAGCCGACCCAAATTTTGCGAAGAGTGGTAAAATCGATCTACTTATTGGGGCGGATATTTATTCAAAGATAATGAAAGATGGTGTCCGGCGAAATATTCCCGGAGATTTAATGGCCCAAGAAACCATATTTGGATGGATTTTGACGGGTTCTCTCCCCGGGTGTAGGAAACAAGCAATGACATCCTCGGTATCTGTTTACACGGAAGTTGGCTTAGAAAAACAATTGGAAAAGTTTTGGCTTTTAGAAGAACCTCCACGAGCTTCTATATCCACACCAGATGATGAGTATTGTGAAGACCATTACAAAAAAACTACTCGGCGTGAAGACGATGGGCGTTACGTAGTTTCCTTGCCTTTTAAGCCTCAATATTTAATATGTAGTGGACTTGGGTCGTCCCGTGAAAAAGCCCAGCGTCAGTTTTTAAGGAATGAAGCATCTTTGCTAAATAAACCAGGTCTTAAAACAACGTATGATGATGTACTGTCAGAATACGTGACGTTAGGTCATATGGCCCCGGTTAATGGTACCAGTTTGGACAAATCGCAATCATTTTACTTGCCGCATCATGCAGTTTTTAAGCCTGAAAGCTCGTCTACCAAAGTTCGAGTAGTATTAAATGCATCGAGTCGTTCATCTTCATGCTTAAGCCTTAATGATATTTTGTATACAGGCCCCAATTTGCAGAATGATTTGACATTTTTGATAATTAGGTGGCGTTTCTTTCGTTATGTTTTCAATGGGGACATTGAGAAAATGTACCGTCAAATTTTATTAGAACCATCCGATACCAGAATTCAACGGATCATTTTTCGTCGCAATCCAACGGATGACTTAGCGGATTTTGAATTGAAAACGGTCACCTTTGGGGTAAATTGTGCACCTTACTTAGCAATTAGAACGTTGAATCAATTGGCAGATGATGTTCAGGAGCAGTGGCCGCTTGCCTCCAAGATTTTACGTCGGATGATGTATGTAGACAACGCCTTTGCGGGAACTCACGATATATCTATAGCAATTGCGGCTTGTGATCAATTGTTGTTGGCCCTATCATCAGTTGGGTTTTCTATTAGAAAATGGACCTCAAATGATGAGCTTATCTTGTGTGACTTGACAGCTGATTTTTTGTTAAAGAGGAATTTTTTAGATATTGACGGCGACAGCACCACTAAAATGTTGGGTATAAGATGGAATGCGAAAACCGATAAGTTTTATTTTACAACTTCTTTTATCCCTTCAAGGGAGAATTTTACTAAGCGTGAAGTTTTGTCCACAATCGCTAAGCTTTCTGACCCTGCCGGTTGGCTAGTTCCTATAATAATAGTAGCGAAAATGCTGATGCAGCAGATTTGGAGTGAGAAAACTGAATGGGATGGAATTTTATTGAAGAAAAGTCGTCAAATATGGAATCAATTTGTAGCTAATAATGATGGCATTAATAGAATAACAATTGCTCGTTGGGTCGGTTTTACACCATCATGTCGGGTACAAATTCATGGGTTTTCGGACGTCTCTGAAAAGGCTTATGGCGCGTGTGTTTATATTAGGCTTGAAGACGAGAAAGGTCGCACTGAATCTCATTTGTTGTTAGCGAAGTCTAGAGTTGCACCGTTAAAAACTATTTCCTTGCCGCGCTTAGAACTCTGTGGCGCATATCTCTTGGCTGAGTTATTCACCACTGTTGAAAACGATTTCCAACTCGGCCACAGCCGGAGACAGATTTATGCATGGAGCGATTCGATGATCGTCTTGGCTTGGCTACAAAAACCCTGTAATACGTGGAAAACTTTCGTTGCTAATAGGGTGTCCAAAATTCTAGAGAAAATTCACAAAAATTCTTGGAGGCACGTTTCTTCGACTGACAATCCTGCCGATTTGTTGAGTAGGGGTACCCGACCACAGGATCTGGTTGAAAATAAACTTTGGTAGCATGGACCCTCGTGGCTTTGTTCAGCGTCAAGCCGTTGGGATACTATTTCGGTAAGCGAATTGTGGACCAAAGAAGAAGAGCGCAACTCGCGTGTATTTTTCGCATATTTCAACCCTTTTTATGACATATTAGGACGTTTCTCATCTTACCCACGAGCATTGCGTGTTTTAGCTTTAGTTGTAAGAGGGTGGAAACTCATTTTAAAACAAGAGCAAAGTTTTGCTGGTTCAGAAGTTACTCCAGCAGAAATTCAGTCTATTAAGGAGAAGCTAATTGTTGTCTCTCAAAAAGCTTTCTTCGGAAAGGAGTATTTTACGTTGTCTAATGATCAACCTGTTATAGAAGGAAAATTGTTAAATTTGTCTCCCTTTTTAGATAAAAAAGAAATCATTCGTGTAGGAGGTCGTTTAGCAGATGCTGCAAACTTAACGTATAATGAACGGTTTCCAATAGTTTTGCATTCAGGTAGTCGCTTTGCCATTCTTTTCGTGACATTTTTACATAGAATTACGTTACACGGCGGGAATCAGCTCATGCTTAGAGTCCTATGGACTGAATTTTTTATTCCCCGTGCAAAAAATCTAATTAAGACTGTTATAGGTCGTTGTAAAAGTTGTACCTTACAAAAAAGTCAATGCAATCCCAGATTATGGCGGCACTTCTTACTTCTAGGACACTTATTTCTCGCCCTTTTACCACTACTGGTGTGGACTTTACCGGCCCCTTTGATATTCGGAACTATACTGGGCGAGCTTGTTTAATCACGAAAGGTTATGTTTGTCTGTTTGTATGTTTCGCCACAAAAGCTATTCATTTGGAACCGGTAAGCAGCTTATCGACTCCAGCCTTTTTGGCAGCATTTGAAAGGTTCATTTCTCGGCGTGGATATCCGAAAGATATTCATTCTGATAATGGTACAAACTTTGTAGGTGCAGCAAAAATCTTAAGGTCAGAATTCCGAGCTTTCCTTCATAACACTGGTCATTCAGTGAATACAAAGTATGGACCCCAGGGCCTTCAATGGCATTTTAATCCTGCTGTTGCACCTCATATGGGAGGCTTATGGGAAGCAGGTGTTAAGAGTTTTAAACATCATTTTAAAGGATTGCTAGTAACCTGAAGTACACTTTTGAGGAATTTTCTACATTGCTGGCACGTATTGAATCTTGTCTAAATTCTCGGCCACCATGTCCCTTAACAGAGAGCCTAGATAGTCTTGATATTTTAACGCCAGGGCATTTTTTAATTGGCGGCCCGTTGTTAGGTCCACCTGAGATTGAAAACTTTGAGGCGCCACTTTCAATTATTAATCGATGGCAGAGAGTTAAAGCAATTAATCAGCGCTTGTGTGCCAGGTGGAAAGACGATCATTTAAAGGATCTTCACAAACGCCATAAATGGAAACTTTTAAGGAAAGATATGGCAGTTGGTGACCTAGTTGTCATTTGTGAGGACAACTTGCCAACAAATGAGTGGCGCATGGGTCGTTTAGTGAAGCTCCATATAGGTAGAGATTGTCACGTCAGAGTTGTAGAGTTAAAGACAGCGCGTGGCTTGGTTACTAGACCAGTTGTGAAGCTCGTAGTGCTTCCGACTGATTAGGTTTTAAATAACTATTTTCCAGGAACATGGTCCATCCCAGTAAATATGCTAACAATCGATGCAGCTCTAACCAGATGGTTTGTCGGGTTTGTATTAATGATCATCTACTTCGGTTCTGCAAAAAATTTTTACAAGTTGGGTACGAGGAGAAAATGCGGCTTGTGTCTATCTACCGTTACTGCGCGGGCTGATTAAGTCATGACCATATCTGGCGTACTTGCGCAAGTACCGGCAGATGTAAACGTTGTGGGGACATCCATCATACTCTGTTGCATAAGGAGGGTGTAAGACCTAGTTCGTCGGCCCGAAAAGCTCCTAAGCGTTTACATCACGGCCCTAGTTCGTCCAAAAGCCGTGCAAGAAAAGGACCCAGTTCGTCTGATAGTGCAGCCAGAGGGCCTCGTTCGTCCAATGGTCATGAGAGTGAGAGGCCTAGTTCGTCTCAAGCTCTGGTTTTGAGTACTTCGAATAACCAAAACACCCGCCACAGACGTAGAGCTAAGAAGTCTGACATTGTAGGAAGGAGAACTGGAGAAGTTGCATCACTACCATCGTATTTTATAAGAGAGACAGTTTTGTTAAAGCCCACTGCTATTATAAGGTTGGAATCAAATTGGCGTTTTATAAGTGAACGAGCTGTAATTGATGCGAGTTCCGAACGTTCGATTATATCGGCAGAAGCGGTTCATCGAATTTTAGCCCGCAAGGTGCGTGTTGGCAACAGTAAGAGGTGTTGCCTTAAAATATCTGGTCACCACGGTAGTAGTGCTGTGATTGAATGTTACGCTGAAGTAAGGCGCAAATACCATATAATGACGCCGGTCAAATCAATTGACAGCAGGATTTTGGACGAGTTTCCAGGACAACAATTAACGGATCCCCAATTTAATGTTTCTGCTTCAGTTCACATCCTTTTAGGTGGTGATGTGTACAGCCGAATTATAAGGAGTGGCGTGTACGGTGGTTCTTTTGGAAAACCGTTGGCACAGTTTTCAATATTTGGATACATTATTTCTGGATCGTGTTCCCCTTAAGGTTTCAGTCAGTATACAACCTTAATATCGTATATTTTTATGCTTCGATAATTTGCATGATGCTGAATGAATCTTCTTTATTATTATTATTTTTAGTTTCAATTTTTGTTACATATGGCTGGTGTATTGTGGAATTTTGGAGGCATTCTTTGCAGAAGTCATAGTTTTTATTAATTATTATAAATTATACCAAAAATAAATGGATTCTAAATATTTTGGTTTTAGACACTATTACTTTTTATACTTTAATTTCTTCTACTTGATGATATAAATTTCTTAGCTAGGCATGGATCGGGTCCTTGATTGCTGTACAGCAAGGCGGCCGGGATGTTTATGTCTGAACCCATGTAGTTTTCCATGCCTGGTTAATTGTGGTGCCCGAATTACATCAAAGAGTGATTGACATCTCAGAGGCGCTGAAGTCGGTCTTACCCTTTTTATGCTTCTTTATGCTTGCTTTGGGTCGTTATTGTTCGTTGTAAAGTTGTACAAGAAGCAATTGCCATTTTTATTTTTGTAAAAAAATCGATTTTGAAAATATACCAAAAAAAACCCAATAAAGATCAATCTTTTAATAGAAATTAAAAAAAGTGAATTATCTGATTTTTGTTTTGTTTTCACCAGCAACCACTTTGGTAGGTAAACACCTGAAAGTTACAGCAGGAAGATTATCTGTGGACTTCACTAAACTCAGACGTTTACAAAAGCTGTAAAATTTTAACTAGAAGATTCGGGGTGTAGTGTATAAACAAAAACCAATGTTCATTCGTTTTTCTTTAACTAAATGTTTGTTGCGATAGGTCAGTAATTAAATTGCTTCAACAATGTTTGAATTCAATGCACTTAAAAATTGTTTAGCGATTTAATGAACTTTAAAATTGTTCTAAGCAATAAAGACCCTAGCGACTTGAACCGTTAACCAATATATGCTTTACATGCAGTATTTTAATTATGGATACTAGACACTTAAAAATTAAGACATACATACACACACTCAAATATATTTATATAAACAAATACATTTTTGTTAGTAGACGTTCAATTTTTCTGATTGACTGATACGTCACAATAAGAAACAAAAAGTATGAAACAAAGTGACGTCACACAAAGAAAAATATTTAAATTGAAATTCGGATATTTGACGCTTTGAAGAATTTTTTTTTTTTTTGGGGTAAACAAAGAATTTGAAATAATGAGTGACTTTAATAATGAACTTTAAAATGAACTCAGTTATTATTGGACCTAATGGCATTTCAATCATTATTTCTGATTCCCTGATAGATTAAGAATAAAATACATGTAAACAGATTGTAAGTAAAATTGAGCTCGAACATGAAAATCACTCAATTGTAAATCTAGTAAATTCCCATAAGTAGTATATAAGGCGAAGAAATTTTAAATAAAGTTTCAATGATTCTTGATCAAAAAAGGTGAACACTCGAGTATATTATTATACCATTACAAATATTATAAAACATAAAAAATGAATTGCTTCTAACAATTTAAAAAAAAATCATTTAAAAAGCATAAAATGGAATTAATTTCTAAGAGTTACAAAAGCAACATAACATTTAGGCAACATAGAAATATATATACATATATATATATATATATAAACTTAAAAACATAAAAACTTAAAATACTTAAAAAACATAAAAAATAAATAACAGTGTTCGATAAAAGTAGGATCAATCATTTAAGTAATTGGTATTATTAAAGATTAAACTTTGAAATCATAGTGGTATTTTAAAATATTTTGACAAATGTTAAAAAAAAAAGAAAATGATTAAAGAACATGTATTAATTATTGACGCAAGGATACAATAAACGTTATAATTTTTATTGTATCCTTGACAACTCCTTAAGGTGGTAAGTACCAGCAGCATCCTGGTAATCGCAAACTTTGGGCCAGAAATCGTATAGACTTTTTTTTTACTTCAAATTCAAAATATTTTGTCCAGTAAAATAATCGAGTAATTTAAAGTGGAACAAAATGCGATAGGAAAATCTTTTAAAGATATTGAAAGATGTTGATTTTCAGCCCTGTGTATTATTATAGGCTTTTTACACTTGTGGCGACACTATTCCACATACTACTTTTACAACTTTTTATGACTCTTATTAAGGGTTTTCACATTAGACTAATTTTTAATCCGCACAACTTTTGTTCTTTCGTATTCACACAAGACTAATTATGCTGGCATAAAATTGTGCACGTATACACAGCTTTGTGTGAGTTAGTAATTTCTTTGTTTATTTCATGTTTGCCTTTCGTTCGTTAAACACATACATAAAATGCGGAAATGTGGCTGAAATAATTGATGATGAATTGGCAATAATTTTAGGAGGAATTTCTAGTGGCTGTAACTTGCAAGCTGCATCATCACTCCTAGAAGCTGAAGATTTCAATTAATATTTTATTCATAAAAAGAAGATTTCAATTAATATTTTATTCATATTTGACAAAAAGTTCGTTTTCAATTTTTTTCCTGTAAAATACATATAAAAATTAACTTAAATTAACTTTAAACTTAATTTCCCTTGATAAAATATTATAAGAAAATTGAATTCAATCATAATAAAATTCATCATTGAGTTATTCATGTTTACGCGTCGATGGACGACTAAATACTAAAAATCGCTCTGCAAAAAAAAAAAAACGGAGAACCTGGGTTTTCATAAGTGTGTATGTGTTAGTTTTGTTCTGCTTGTGCGGGGTTGAAGCTGGTTGAAAAATTGTGCCGACCAAAAACCACTCTCCTCACCGAAAAAGCCAACAAACTACGATTTTATGCCAGCACAATTAGTCTAATGTGAAAACCCTCATTTACATACATGCATTTTTTTACTATTTTTGCATTAATATTTATTTTATATTACCTAAAAGTACAACACTGAATTGAGCGTGTAGATTGTTGATTTTGCGTTTTTTTTTTAATATTTCTAGAAAAATCATCTAACTGCGTACTTCATAAATAGCACAGGGTATACAGAGGTGAAACCCTTGGCACTTGAAAAACAATATAATCAGGTTTTCCGTAGGTTCTCAAGAAAGAGACAAATATAGTGCTATTTTATTACGAACAAGTGATAATAAACAAAACAAAAAGTAGATATTTTACAAGAAAACATAAAGCACAAAAAGTTTTACCTACAAAAAACTAATAAATTTGAGTGAAAATAAATATATAAATTATTAAATTGTTAAAAAAATATGATATGATGTCGTTTAACGAGAAAATTAAAGCATTTAAAAGTGAAAACGTCTTTAAATCTGCAGTGTTTTTTGAACGCAGAAAGTGTGACCTGTTGCAAAAATGCACCATCATTATTGGTGTGTTAACACACAAAATTAATCAAAAGTTGGAAAAAATTGAATTTACAAAAACATGAACTGATTTTGGAACGATGTATTTACAGCATTTGCATAAAGATTTTGATAAAAAATTGTTCGTAGTTTTCAAGATGTTGGCTGAGGTAATAGATAACATATATGACGATTATCAACCATTTGTTACACAAAATCTATCAATCAATTTGTTACACAAAAGGAATTGGAAGAATGGAATATATATGAGGCAGCAATTTATTTAAAGCTACCTTGCATGGGTATGTAAAAATTTTTTTATGACCAAAAGGCAGATATAATTTTATCTCCTGATTTCTTCAACAGTTTCTTTATTGATGTTTGTTAGTATAACAAGGCCAAGTCTATTGTGGATTTCTTTTGGAAGTGATCGTAAACCTCGTTTACAACTAAATACTAAGTAACCCAAAGTAAATCTAGAGTTGGCAATTAAAATAGTTGCTAATCGGCTAAAGAAGCTGCAAGACAAGTACCTAATCTGTTGGAGAAAAAAGAAGCGCATAGAAGTAGCAAGAGGTAATGAACAGCACGAAGAGGAGAATAAACCCTACGAAGAAAGTGATAAAGACTTATATGGTTTAAGAAGGAGCGATGACGATAAAAGTGGTTCTTCAGGGCCCGACTCATCCGATGATCGTGGTAAGGAATTTAAAAAAGCTTATATAGATGTCAAAAAACCAAAATGGAGCAAACTGATGCCAAAGTTCAAACTATAGGACGCTCTCCTGGTAATCGTGAGATGAGATTATTGGATGAAAAATGTCGGCTGCACGCAAATATGCGTTTAGCCGACGATGTAACGCCTAATAACTCCAGCCACTGCGCGCGTCTAGAAAAGAAAACATTTTTCATGTTCATCGTTTAAGGAAAAGACAAAATAAACAGACAGACAAACACACAAAATAGAATATTCATAATCATGATACGGAACAAATCAAGTTTACGGACGCAGCTTAAAAATTAAAAAAAAAGTTGTCTACAGCGTGTAAAATTTAATTTTAAGCAAAAACTGTAAAATTTGGGGCTGACGCTTCGTTTGGGAGTTACGGCGCTCCAAAGTTTGTATGGTCGTTACTTGTTTTTTTTTGTTTTTTTTAATAATTTAATTATCAATTGAATAGATATTAAAATTACCTTTCAAATGATACCAATATTGCCTCACTACACCATAAAATACTCGATATATGCCATAGTGAACATACAAACTTTGGAGGGACGTAACTCCCAAACGAAGCGTCAGCCACAAATTTTATATTTTTTGCTTATAATTAAATTTTACACGCTGTAGACAACTTTTTTTAATTTTTAAGCTGCGTCCGTAAACTAGATTTAAGCCAATGATTCTATGGAATCCTATTTGACTTCAAAACACACACACGCGTATCAGAGCGAACAATTTTTGAAAAACCTTACTTACCTTTTTGAATCTCTTGGGAAGATGTGGAGCTTCTCTCCTGGTGGACATCCTTTAATGCATCTTAAACTCCTGAAAATTAAAAAGAAAAAGTTTACTTTAACAAACAGATAAATATCATTTTTTGTATATTGCATACTTACATGTTGTTTGCCAATTGTATGTTAGTTTTCTACACAATGAAAAAATAGAATTAGAAACACACTCCAATGTTATTATTAAAATATACTTACGTTAAAAATGAACAAAATTGCCTTCTGCTACAAATAAAAAACATAAATTTCACTTAATATTAATAATTTTATTAATTTTACAAAAAACCCACCCTTATTTTTGCCTGAAAGAAAACGTTTAATTTTTTCTTGCGCCAGAAACACAAATCAAAACAAAACTCAAGTCGATAGGATGTCAAGAAAGAGATGCACAGAGAAACACAATTATAGCCGTCTCGTGACATCTCTGTATACTCGGTGATAAATAGTGACCCCGACGTGATCGCCAAAGCAATATTGTTTTTTGAACTGACCCTGAATTCTAATAAATCGATTCAATTGCATAAAACGAATCATTATAATTGCGTTAGATATTAAAATTATCTTAATTTACAATTTTTATAGGAAACATGATAAATTATGTTCGGCTACGACGCAATTGCAGGTACTAGCAGACTTCAACATGTTGCTGACGATGACAATAACAAAGCTGCCCAAATCTCCAGAGTATCAGTTCGTATTTCTCCTTTCTTGCATGCCAAACCCGCTCTTTGTATCCCTCAAATCGAATCCTAGTTTGCTGTCTCTGATATAACCAATGACAGAACTAAATACCATACTGTTGTAGCAGCCATCGAGAGGAGCTTCTTATCACAAATCAGTGACATTGTGCTAAGTCTGCCTACTGATAACATGTACGATACATTAAAGGCACGACTATTAGAATATTATGCTGTGTCAGAGCAGAAGCATATAAAAAAACTTTTGCAAGATTTGGAACTTGGCGACATGCGTCCAACACAATTGCTTTGTGAAATGCGAGATTTAGCTGGCAATGAAATGAACGAAAACAAGCTTAAATCCATCTGGATGAGCTAACTTCGATAAGTAGCAATCCACTTGATAAATTAGCTACACTAGCCGATAAAATATTTGAAGTAAGCGACTTACCACACGTCAGTGCAGGTGCTGTGCCAACGACACAATCAACACTGGAGCAACAGATCAGCTTACTTGTTAAGGAGGTATCTGAGTTAAAAACGAGATTTTCCTAACGTTCACGAAGCAGATCCCGTTCTCGTGGCACTGAAGCAAGTAAAGTATGCTGGTATCACCGCAAATACGGGTCAGGGCAAAAAAGTGTCGTCAGCTTGCCGTAACTCAAAAAACTAAATGGTCTGTCCGACGTGACAAAACGACTAAAATTCTCACCTTAAATTCTTGATTGACACTGGTGCCGAAGTGAGCGTCATCCCTCCTTCACCCACACAACTGAAATACCCGCAAACTAATTCCTATTTATATGTTGATAATCACTCGCCAATAAAAATGTTTGGTGAACAAATTTTTACTCTAAACTTGAGGCTGCACCGCGATTTCATATGGAAATTTACAATAGCTGACGTCACTCAACCAATAATCGGCGCAGATTTTTTATCATTCTACAATCTGTTGGTCAACGTACGTTAACGTAGAGCTCCAGGATAATGTGACCAACGTTCAGTAAATTTGTTTCATTTTCAGGACCGGTGAGTTTTATAAAAGCCTTTTATTTATTGACCAAATAGAATTTTTAAAGGACGTTTTAAACGAATTCAAAGACGTAACTCAAGTAAATTCAGCAAGGAAAATCGTAAGGCACGATATAATACATCACATATTAACAAAAGGTCAACCTGTCTTTGCTTAGCCGAGACGCCTTTGCCCTGAGAAGCTAAAAGTGGCGGAGGCAAAAATACGAACACTTATGGATCTGGGTATATGCCGCCCGTCACGAAGTTCTTGGGCCTCGCTCTTACATATGGTCCGCAAAAAGAATAAAGAGTGGATACTGTGCGAAGATTTCCGGCGGCTCAATAATATAACGGAACCTGATCGCTACCCCATTCATCACATCCATGATTTTACACATTTTTTACATGGCTGTGAAGTTTTTTCTACCATAGGCCTACGCAAAGCATATCACCAGATACCCGTAGAACTCAAAGATGTGCCCAAAATGGCCATTACGACCCCTTTTTGGTTACTTAAATTCACTCATATGTGTTTTGCGCCACGTAACGCTGGACAGACATTTCAACGGTTCATGGACCACATCCTAAATGAATTCGTTTTCGCTTGGCCATACTTAGGCGATATTTTGGTTGTTTCTTAGAGCATAGACGAGCATCGTGAATGTTTTTGTAAGGTTTTTGCAAGACTCCGTGAATACAGTGTAATAATAAATCCATCAAAATGTTTTTTTGGACGAAAAGAGGTCCAATTTTTTTCGAATATTTTTGCTTAAAGCTGCCGAACACCAAGCCCTATTATGTAAATTTAAAAAAGACAATAGAAAAAAACGATCAATCTGTAATTGAATGGACTAATGGGACGAGACAAGCATTTGAGAAATGTAAATTTTCTTTTTGTGAAGCCACACTATTGGTGTTCCCAAGACCAAATGCTCCATTGGCCCTTACAATAGATACATTAGGCAATGCCACTGGCGCCATTTTACAACAACTCGGCAATAACATATGTTAACCGCTTAGTTTTTATTCTAAACGGTTAAGCCCAGCACCACAGAAACAACAGCCTCTGGGAGAAGAGTTCGTTCCCAAACTTTTTATTACTCTTATTTACATACATACATTTTTAATACTATTTGTGCAATAATGTTTATTTTATATTACATAAAAGTACAACACTGAATTGAGCGTGTAGATTTTTGATTTTGCGTTTTTAATAAAATAGTTCTAGAAAAATCATCTAACTACGTACTCCATACACTGAATAACATCTCGGCGAAACGCATGGAAGATGTAGAAAATGTGAAACATTCGCTTACATTGACAACATTTAACATCTATCATCAACTCAGCTGTCAAAAACATACAATTAAACGACGCATAATTTTAAATAGTAAAAACAAGATTGAAAAAAAATTGATTTCGAAGACACATTAATTGGACTAATTGTACTCATTTATTAATGCAATAAATTGAAACATTAGAAAACCATTCTGGAAGAAGAAGATACAGAAAAGTTTTTAGTGGACATAAGTCTGCTTGTGGGTCACAATATACTGGATTATGAACATTTACATATTTCAATAAATAAGTACTTATATTTTTAAATATTGTTATGAAATATTTTGGGAGAAAGATGTCCAAAATAAATTTTAAAAAAGAATATAAAATAAAAATAATTTGTTTTATTACTTGATTTTTAATACACTGTTTTTATTTAGTTAAAGATGCTAATTTTCTCCAAGCTCAAGATCAATATTTCCTGTTTTGTTTTTGTTTTTTCAATACTTTAAAATGTACCAAAATTTATTTATATTTAAATTTGAAAACAAAAACTTATGTATGCCGCTCATTTTCGCTTAAAAAATATTTATCGGTTTATACTTTTAACTCCATTTTATCAGGGTACAGCGAAATATCTCCCAAATGAAATAAGTTTAAATGAAATAAATCCCAAAAAATTCATAATGAAATAAGTCCTAATGCATTTCGTTTTGGGTAGGTAGTTTTGTTGGGAGTTATTTCATTTTGAAATAAATCCCAAATGAAATAAGTCCCAACAGTTTTTTTGTTGGGAATTGTTTCATTTGGGAGTTATCTTTAGCACTTATTTCATCGCAGTTGAGACTTATTTCATTTTAATTGCAAACACTATTTTACCATTGGGAGTTATTTCATTTTCGATGGGAGTTATTTCATTTATCTTAAAATAACATTTTAGTAAATTTTGATGGTTTTGTTACGGTTCTTTAAACTGTCTTAAAACAAATAGTTTCAAAGCAATCAGGTATTTCACTTAATAAAACAATGTAAACATCATCAGTTCTTGTTAGAATTTTGTTTATTGAAGATCGGTGTTAAAGATATAAAAAAGTTGCGTTTGAAATAATAAGTCCAAAAGAAGAAATAGTAAAGTGCTATACATTATAGATGAAAAAAAAATTTATTTACGAAAATCTGAAGCCAAAGGAAGGCAATATTATAAGTGTTACGAACGAAATTGCAAGTCGCGAGTGATTTTAGAAAAGGGACAGTGTCGTAAGACAACTGATTTCATTAAACATAACCATAGAGACCAACAGCAACTGTATGATGAACTAAAAGCCCTTAACGAAATTAAGGATAAATGTTTGGATGTTTCAAGTACTTTGGGTGCAGCTAACGTTGTAAACGGAATACGGGCGTATTTTGGGAACGTTTGCGTAAGGTAAGTGAATAGTTGTGTAAACCATTTTTACTTTCATTGTGTGATTAATAATGCTTTTCTTTAATAAAGCAACCAGGAAGCAACGAAAAATATTGTTTTTAACAAAGTCAAACGAGGTCTGCAATATTTGACATTAAAAGTTTTTGCGGCATCTCCGAAGACTCCAACCGATGTTGTCAATATGTTTCAGAAGGAAATTATCTTCACAAATTTTGGACTTACTTTGCATGGCGGCTAAGAGAATACAGCGTTTTTTAAAGTGTGCCACGACTCGGAGGACTTTGCATACTGCGTGTTTGCATCCGATAAGATAGTCAAGCTCATTAATGCAAATATTCCCGACAACAACAATAAAAAGATTTTGATTGATGGCACATTTTCAATTGTACCACTGGGATGTTTTAAACAATTGATTTTGTTGCATATCAAATATTATCAAAAGGTTTGTCATCGCTGGGTGGGGAGGGGGGGGGGGTAGAGCGGCTGCGCTTGCGTAAGCAAAACACGCCGCACCGTGTGCAATTTCTTATACAACAATTAGACTAATTTTTATTTTTACTTTCAATAGGTTTTTCCAGTATTTTTTATTTTGACGAATAAAAAGTCAGCAAAAAATCAGTTCACATGTATTAAACTTAAATAGTGCGACCTTTATCACCGATTATGAAACGAGTCTAGGAAGGGCTATTAAAACTTCATTTTTGGATACTAAAATCTATGGCTGTTGGTTCCACTTTTGCCAGGTAGTACGACGAAAAATAACTACAAAACATAAACAATTATCTCAATTGATTCGACAGAACAATAAAACGTCATTGGAATATCATAAACTATTATCGCTTTCCCTGTTGCCTGCCATGCACATACTGGGTGCATTTGGGCAAATAAAGAAAGACAGAAACGCTCGAGCGTCATTTCGAATTTTCGAACTTTTTGAAATACTTCGAAAAGCAATGGTTACAGAAGGTAAATACTTTTAAACAACACTAGTATAAATTATCTTGCACATAATTTCTTATTTGTTTTCTTTTTTCTTGTTTTTTATTGGCCTCCAACCTAGATTGGGCCAAACGCACTGTTTGTTTTTGAAACAACGACTCGAACGACTTCCGCCGCCGAAGGATACAATGGAGTGCTGGGCAATATGATTCCTAAACAGGAAAATTTTTTTTAAGTTTGTTAAAGTTTTACAAACAGAAGAGTTCAACAAGTCCCGAGATCTTAAATTGCTGAATTATAGCGGTGGAACTTTGGAAACAACTAAAAAAAGGAGGAAATTTATCGAAAAAGCGGAACTGATAGAAACAGCCAATGAAGAGTTACGTTCTGGATCCATAACTGCGACCGCAATCATAAATCGGTTGATTTTCCCGAAAAATGAAATTGTTTATGAAATGGAGCCAGATGGAGATCTCTTTGAGGAACACTCGTACCTTGAAGATGAAGAGGATGATACTGTATCGGAGCCCCCAACACTACCGCGCTCTCAAATGTTGTGCGTAGTTTGCTTGGAGGTTGAGCCCAATATTCTATTGATTCCTTGCAAACACATAGAAACGTTCAATTCTTGCGTCCTAAGACTACAAGCTGCAAGTATTGCAAATGGACTCGAAACATTCAAATGCCCTGTTTGTCGTGCAGAAGTTAACGACACGATGGGGTTTTTTGTAAATGAATATTTTTTTATTTTGTATAATATACATAATTGTATACCTATAATTATAATTACTATGAAATAAAAAAAAGGAAATCAAAAAAAGTTGGGAGTTAATTCATTTTTGTTGTGGCTTATTTCATTGGGAGTTAGTTCATTTGTATTGGGTTTTATTTTTACATTTTGAAATAAGTCCCAAAAATCGGGACTTATTTCAATTTTGCCTTTGGCAGTTATTTCATTTTTTTCAGTTGGATGTTATTTCATTTTTCATGGGACTTACTTCATTGGGAGTTATTTCATTGGGACTTTTTTCATTTGGGAGTTATTTCACTGTATCAGTGATGACACCAAAATATCGAAAGTACTGTTTTCTACTCATGACACTAAAATTATCAAAAGATGTAAGGTAGAACAAAATGAGATAGGAACACCCTTTAAGGATGTCGAAAGATGTTGATGCTATCTCTGTGTACTTTTTTTATGGGAAGATGTTAACATCTACGGAAATTTATGGTAAATGTTGATCAGTGTAAGAAGGCTATAATGGGAAAATGCTTACATCTTCTGAAATTGATGGTAAATTTTAGATGTTGATCAGTGTAAAAAAGGCCATTATTCTGTTTGGCGTCTCAACATCGTCGTAGATTTTGAGGCAACACCAATTTAACACAACATCAATACTAATTTAGTATTCTCTAATAGCCTTTTTACACTTGCATGCATCTATGAGGAACGCGTGGAAGATGTTGAAAATAAAAAAGGTTGCTTACATTTGCAACATCTTTTGACAAAAATGTTGTTATGCGTATATTAATAAATTAAGCAATTTAATAAAATAAATCTAGAAAAGTCAATTGCTACAGCTCCAACTCTATTATTTTTATAATTAAAATTTAATTTTATGATAATTATTGCTATTAAAGTGCGTGGTATATTTATTTTTCGTTTCAAAATAAATAATAAAATTTTTTCAAATAATTTAAAAGTTAAATTTGTCTGACCCGCAGTTGTACTTTTTGACATTTAGATTTACTTTTCTAACGATCACACTAAAATTATCGAAAGATGTTGAGTGTAACAAAGTAAGTTATGAAAATCTTGCAAAGATGTTATTTTTAGTCTTGTGTATTTTTTATGGGGAAGATGTTACATCTTCCAATTGACAAAAGATGTGAGCAAGTGTAAAAAGGCTATTAGGTGGTGAATACACGAGTATCGCAGGCATTTTAAATATTTTTAACAAAATTTGCATTACATTGAGTTTCGTAATGCTGCCATATCTTTATTATAGAAAAATAAGAACGATCATAGATGATTAACAGCCTGTTTACAGAACACAAATTGCTGTTTAGACGCACAAAAACGTTACCGTTTTCCATTTTTGGATTTTTGAAACACGAATGTCATTTTTTTTTTTATAAAAACGTAACATATGAAAATTTTTTCTGGTTTATGTATCCCGCATTGTTTTGTCAGAAACGTCAAAGCTGTGCGAAGAAAAAATACCATTTGTTTAAAAAATTTAACTTATGTTTATTTTGAGTTCCCAAATATTAAAAAAAAAATAAATTACATTTAGTGATTAAGGAGTTGGCATTGTAGGACATCATAACACTTTCATGAATGAACACATCTATGTATACATCAACTATATTTGAATTATAAATACATATAAAATTTACACTCACACTTTAATAATTTTTAAGAAACTATTGCTTAAATATGTTATTTGTACCAATTTTTATTTCACAGATACAATTTTATACTTTGCTCGTATAACAATTATCAAGGCGAATTAATTTTATCTAGTGGTATCAAGGCGAATAAATATACAGTGAGAGCGATGGTAAATTCATTAAATTTCGCCGGTAGGGTAACTGTCAAACTCCATATATAAAAAATCGGATTACTATTTTTTTATATGTAGTTTGACATTCCGACTAACAGCAAAAATTAACGAAGTCTAAAATTTGCTAAATATTGTTAAGTGTAGAGTAGCTGTCAAAAGTGTATTATTTTATATTACAAAAGTTATTTCTTTATTATTCTTTAAAATATATTACAACAAGAGTTTTAAGTCAATTTAAAAAAACAAAGCTTACTAAAAACATAAATTAAAAGGGTGAGAAAAAATTGCTTAATTACTTAAGTGCCAGTTGTTCTATTTATTGTTGTAGCGGCGCTCCACCTTATATGAATTCCTCTTGATAATTTTGTTTTGTTTATTAAACTTAGCTCTTACCTTTAAGGCGCCAAAGCAGGGTTGCCACTGAATATGGCAAGAACAAAAAATATATATGAAAAAAAGTAAAAAAAATATTAATTAATACATTGGTAAAGCTAAGATCACACGATTGCCGTAATGCACCAAATTGGCCCAATTTTTATTGTGTAGATATTGTGCACAATACTAAAATTGTTCCAATCAAATTTTCTGCAGTCACACGATTGCCCCATTTTATTAAAATTTTATTGGTACAAGTTGGTGAATAGTAATTTTGTGGCAATAAATTGTGCCTGTCGTTCATACGATTGTTAAACAATGCGGCAACACCAAGAATCAGCTGTTGTAGTTTCGGGAAAATATACATAATATTATTTGCAAACTTTGTATTTTGTTTGTTGTATTTAAAATGTTATTTAAAAAAAAAAGCTAGCGGCTGCTTTAGTGTTTTTTATATACTTAAAATACAAAAAAATAAAAGAATTTTTAAAAAACGAACAGTATGGGTCCGAGATTGGTTGAAAAAACGGGCTACTGATGGTGCATTCCTGAAGACTCTGAAAGAGTTCCAAGAAGTAGACAACCAAGAAAAAAAAAAAAAAATATATATATATATATATATATATATATATATATATATATATATATATATATATATATATATATATAAATGTATACAAAAAACTTGAAGGCACTCAACAAAATGAAAATATTGACGCGTATTGGATACTTTGATTGCCGCAAAAAATCACAATAAATATTGGTACATTTTTGGAAGTTTTATTGCCGCGCAGTTGCATATCAAGTAGTCACACGATTGCCGCATCAGGGTTGCATTTGGTTGGTAAAAACAAGCACAATATTGACCGCGATTGCCGCATGAACCAATTTATTGTGCAATCACACGATTGGCATACAAAAAATGGTAAATATTGGTGCATTACGGCAATCGTGTGATCTTAGCTTAACACTTTGATTTGACACAACAAAAATTCATACGAAACACAACGTAAGTTTAACGAAAAAACCGGAACGTTTCACACGGACGCTAATTATTACGCATTCGTCCATATATCATCCGGTTTCGTTTCGCTTTTGACGTGTTCTATAAACAGGCTGTAAAATTGTATTTAAGTACAACTTAAATTTATTTTTATATTTCGTAATGCTGCCATATTTTTATTATAGGTAAATAAGAACGATCATAGATGACTGAAACTATATTTAAATTTAGCTTAAATTTAAATGCTAATTAAATAAATGGGTATTTAAATGTGAAGTCAAAACTGTCCCTTATAGTAGTACGTTGTACTACATTACTTTTGAATTTTATGTACTCAATGACTTCTCTGTTCTTAATACTTTGGAGATGAAGTTCTTCCAAGGTAAAGTTTTTCTTAACTTATATTTTTTCGTGGATTTTGTCACCATTTACCCTGTAATAACACCCCTTTTATTGACAAATCTAACTCCTTATAGTGGTCATTCGAAACCGGTATAATAAGAGCTCTTAAATAAGTTTCTACTGAAAATTTTGGAACTTGAGGCACGAAAATTAATGTTTTTTTTTTTCGAAAATTACAATGCTTGTCTTAAAAAAATTAAATTTTATTATTTAATTTTTTCTTCTTCGGTTAGTATGTCATGTGGTAATACATGCTTTTTACAATATCTGATATTTTCTCTCTCTGTTTGTTGAAAATATCAAAATCGGCATATGTTTTCAAAACAAACCTACATTTTTCACCACACTAAGTGCCTTGTTCGCCCTGGCTTTAATATTAGACAGAAATTCATTCAATTTCTTGTGCTTATTGTTGACATTATCCACTACATAATGTATATTCTTAGTAAGTTTGTTATTGATTTTTTCTTGCTTGTCTATTTGTTGAGTTATCTGTTTTGCATTGTGGTCTAATCTTGTTAAGTTACTATGAATTTCAGTTGCGTCATCGTCATGCACTGTTCCCCATATAATTTTTATAAATGCCCCACCAATGTTTATCTGTCCTCTTGATCTGTGGCTTTAATAGGCATCTAAGGTAAGTGTTGATAGAGCTGTCCTCGCCAGTTTAATTTTCATTGGATCAGATCGATTACGTTTTCATCAAGGTTAATTTTTACTAAATTTTCCCCTGTCTTTTCTATGAAATTTTCGAAAACCTATAAGTCCACAATATGCATCACATTAAAATATTTTTCTACCACTCTTTTAGGTTCCAGTTTATATAGCACATATCCACTATTTAGGTTTATCTGATAGGTTTCAATTATAATGTTGTCATACCTTTCGGTAAAGACCGTGGTCACTGGCTCTTTATTTGGTACGCTTGGCGAGTGCTTTCGATGTGAGAACATCATTTTTAAGCCACGTTATGATTAGTACTGGAGAGATAGTGTTAGGTGTTTGTTGCATAGATAAGGTTCAGGTAGTTTTGTCCGTTAGGATGGTGTCTATTAAAATGGTATTATGCAGGTAGATTGCTTGATATCTGTTATGTTTATTGAAGGTATATAATTTTAATATTTCAGTCTTTATTATTGGGTAGATAAGTTTGACCATTTGTGGGTGTTTTCCGTTTTAATAATTTTAGTGGTGTAAAAATTATGTGAGGTTGTAAATGATCGTGTTATGTTTATTTCCATGTTTTCAAGAATATCCAGTCTTCACCATTTTTTACTAGCATGTATTAATGTCATACATTCATCTATTTCCCTTGGCTCGTCTTCATATGTGTTAAGGTGTTTTGCGAAGTTGGAGTCTTCTCTTTACCGATTATAAGGTCGTATGTATTCTGTGAACCTTGATTTGATGTTTGTTTCGTAGAATGTTTCTCGTTTTTATTGCTGTCAGTGATTGTGTCTTCATGTGATTGTAATGAAATTCACATCGTAATAAGAAAATTGATTTAACAAATTTACGCCACTAACAAGTAGTTAACTTTTCTGTTTTAATTGTTAAACTAATAGTCATCCAGTTTACAGGTACAATTGCTCTTCCTTCACAAAATATTTGGATCTTAAGAAGAGAACCATGGATGAAGTTCAAGAAAAAAGACAGATTTCTGGATGTTTATTATGTTGTTATTTTTAGTTATATAGATCCCAACCGATCTTTTGCAAGTCATTTAAATAATCACTCTTTCGAGTTTTGTAAATGAATTTTCGAAAATAGCTAAGATTTTATGTGAACCAGTGTCACTAGAAATTGGAATTATGAATTTTTGAAGAATTTAAAGTCAATGCCATCATCTCAAGCTTTAGTCGAATGTTAAAGCAAAGGCAATAAATCTATAAACATGTTGCACTCTGAACATTGCTCAGTAATATATTTGTTTATGTTTTTAATTACTCTGTTTTTGCAAAATAATCTTTAGAAGGATTTTGTGTAAATCTTACATATATCGAAAAACAAGTCAGAGGGTGCACATCAATTTTCAAAGCATAATTCGGTTTCATAGTCCTTACAATGTATAAACATTTTCGATGGATATTTTTTTAGAGGAGTAGCACTTCAGGCAATATTGCCTATTTAATTAGTGTGTAACCATGCTACATTCTTTAGGAAAGGGATAGAAAGTGAAAGTATAGCCATTTTATTATTTCTTTCACTTCGTCGGTGAATATGCTATGAAGAAGTACCGACGAAGAAGGCTGCATGTTTTAATGTTAATTCTGAATATGTATTTATACCACTAAACAGAAAAACACATTTTTATTTTTTGGTTGTCGCAGGGGTTAAACCCTAGCCAATCAGGTTTGTAGTCAACGTGCTTACTACCTTGACCACAGCAGCCACAGAATTTTAATTATATCTTGTCTGAATTTATGGCAAGATATTCGTTGCGCTTTGTAACCAATGAAATATCGACTTGAAGTAAGTTTAGTTGGCACATTCGTAGAGTTAAATCAGTCGGACCTTTTATCAAAAAAGTCTTTACTTTCTCGGTAGCTGGCATAGTGTGATTTTTTTCCGAAATGCGTTGAAACTCCGGAGGAGGAGGCTGTATGTTTTAATGTTAATTCTGAATATGTATTTATACCATTAAACAGAAAAACACATTTTTATTTTTTGGTTGTCGCAGGGGTTGAACCCTGGCCAATCAGGTTTGTAGTCAACGTGCTTACCACCTTGACCACAGCAGCCACAGAATTCTAATTATATCCATTTTGAATTTATGGCAAGATATTCGTTGCGCTATGTAACCGATGAAATATCGACTTGAAGTAAGTTTAGTTGGCACATTCGTAGAGTTAAAGCAGTCGGAGCTTTTATATAAAAAGTTTTTACTTTCTCGGTAGCTGGCATAGTGTGATTTTTTTCGAAATCCGTTAAAACTCCGGTGGAAAAAATATTGCATAATCTGTTGCATAATTTGCTGAGAGGCTATATCGATTTATTTTCAAAGATAATAGCTTTGCAATTGTGATACGAGTATTGAATTCATGGACAGCAGGGTTTTTACAATATCCACCATTGGCGCGCACTGGCAGCTGGTTAAATTTAACATTAAATTAGAATTTTCCTGATTCAAAATATTTTATTACCAATTCAATTTATTTCATATATATAATCAGCTCCTGAAAACTTTACAGGTTCTGTAATGAAGCTTTAAACAACGCTTTAGCAGGATAGAGCCGCTGAAAATGTTTCTATTTAAACAATCAAAATAGTTATCGGTTTTTTTAGAAATGTGGCAATAAAAGAGGCAATTTTGGTGAACTTCTAGCAAATTGGTGTTTTTCATTACTGAATTGAATATAAGCTGCAACAGAGCGGCTTAAAGTTTCTACAGCTAGACCGACACAAGTTTTTCGGAAATTTCTAGGATTTATATATCATAAAGTCAATTTGGCTGTTTTTGTTGCTTTTTCACGCTCTTCATAAATTTCTCTTATGTCATCAAACCACGTTACTCCGTCAGGTGTTTAAAAATCGCGTTTGATAAAACCAATTCTAATAGATTTAATAAAATGGGGCTCATAATATTATATAAACTGTAGCAGTATTAAAAATAAAATTAGGATTTTTTGTGTACACACCTAATTTTCAGTTGCTAGGACCTTGGCCAAACCTACTGCACGCACCTTTAATCACATTCGGGTTAGCATATTCAAATTTAATGTTAAAAGTGCTTCTAATATTTTTGCTTTTATACAAGTTGCAGAAAAAAAGTAATTTAACACAAACTTTGAGTATTAATTTCATTTGTTCGCTTATACCCAAAATCAACAATCAACACCAAGTAATCAAGTAATCTAAAAACTCCCTTTCAATAGGTTTCATCTTTCGTACTGTTGCTTGGAGAACACTAATATGCATATATCGTTGCCCGGCTGCAAGTTCTAAATATTGCTCCATCTACTAAGAGACGTAGGGCTTGGAAATTTTAAATTTAAAATATTTCTAAAAAATAAATGCGAAGACTTCAATTTGTAATGAATGCTTTAACTGAACTTCTCACGATCATACCAACGATCATTTGTCCCTCTATTTTGCTTTACAAGAACTTTTCATTAGTATTGATATTAAGTTTGTTAAAGCCGCTTTAATTGATACAGCAATTTTCAGTTTTGTATTTAACGCGTTTTTTCTTTTCTTGTGGCTTTAAATTTGTCAAACATTTCAAAAGCATATTTTTCTTTCAATAAAATTCCTCGTTTTTCGTACTTTTATGGCAAGTAGAGCACATATTCGGTGGTGACTGTGAGCTTCTACGCTTATGTGATCGAGTTCAGAAAATATTCAGTTTCCGCATTCAAAAATCATATGATGATATCAATGATACTTTTTGATTCAGCATTGTTAGTGTAGTAAAAAATTGGTGGCAACTTGTTGTAAATATTTTTTACCAATATGCTCTGGAGGAAAGTATTTATCACTCAAAAATAATAGACGAGACCTTTCAATAAATTCGTTTTAAAAGTTGTTCTTTTTATCTATTTTTTAAACGATGATGCACTTGGACTTGGCAAACAGAAAAGGTTTTTTTTTCATTGCCTATCCAGCTAGCTATTTTATTTTTAATATCCTAATTTTTCTCAACTTATATCTTTTTCTCGTGTTTTTTTATATCCATAATGAAAAGACGTTGCACTTTTATATATTTTTTTTAATACATAACATTATGTTTTACTTTGGATTTGGTACAGAAATGTTTTATGAAATTCTTTACAACAGGTAAAGTACATGTCATTACCCCAATACAGAAAGACTAACGTTTACAGAAAATAAATAGATAAAAAGTACAGATTTTATTTGCAAATTTTTTATTAACGCATTGTGTTTCTTAATTCTTTAAGCACTTGTTACAACTTTTTAATCTTTAAGTGGAGAATAATTTATCGAAATATGTATAAAACATAAATAAAAAAAAAACGAATCAGGGCATTTCTATATTCATGTAACGATAACGGATTTGTTTCTATGTTAGTATAATTTTAGAATTTTAATAGGCCTTTCCTTATTTTAAAAAAATACATATATTTTTTTGCTGTTTGCTTGTTGTATAAATTTGACTGTGTCCGGTTTTAAGAAACCGCATCCTTAAAAATATAACTAATATATTACAAGAAGAATAATACAAACTAAAATAAAGGTTAAAAATTAGTAAAGTCAAAACATTTCCATTAGTTTTATGCACAATTATTACATATGGGTTTTTTTTTAACAAATGATTGATAATTACAGTGCAGGTATTAGGTACGTAAGTATTTGTTTTATAGAGTATTATTTTTCTTTTATAAGATTAATTTACTTGAAGGGACTAACAATAAAAAATAACATTCCACTGATTTTGCATCAAATAAATATTTCAGCGCTACGTTCATTAACATGTTGCTTAATAAACATTCGTGTTAGTTTTCTCAAAAACTTCAATTGGTAATAATCTCATTTATAAATTAAAAAAGATATTGATTATACATTTGTTTGATTATCTTGCAGGTTTTTAAGAATACCTTTAGTTAAATTCTACATGAATGAACCTTATTTTTTCTTTCTTAAAAAAATAGAAAGTGAATAGGAATTGAGCTTAGGCCAAAATAATTTAATACATATGTTATAATACCGAAAATAATCCAAATAAAAATTAAATTAAAGTATTTGCAAGGAAACTTTCACTTAGTTTTTAAAAATCTTTAATTGTAAAAAATATGGCTCAATAAATTCTAACTAAACTTACTTTATTAACTCAACTAACAATTTCAAATGTGTGTAAGGTTTGTAAAATGTTTTGTTAAAAATGTTGTATCTATAGTACTCTTGTTTTATTAAAGAGCCTTAGAGTAGAAGGCGGCTCTATATGATGGCAAAGTTAATTGCTGAAGTTTGTTGAGGAATAAAACAACTCTATTGCTTAAAGTCAGAATTATTTCTGATTTTATTTACAATTTTCCCTAGCTTATATACTATTTCTTATTCTATGTTTTCTTAAAGAATAATCATTTTTCCTATTCATAATTAATAATTTCTATGTTTATTATTTACATATATATTTATCTATTTCTCCTACTTATTGTTCATATATTTATTAAAAATCTTAAATTACAATATTTTATTCAACAGTTGACTTTGCATTTTCTACTAACTGCATTTTTTGTCGGTCATTTACTTTTGATATTTATTTTATATTTTGGGTATGCATGTTTATACCACATGTTTGTTTGTTTGGGTATGCATGTTTATACCATATGCACTACACCCTTACCGTTAAAAAGAAAAAAAATTTTTATTGAATGAAAGAAAAAAAAAATTTTTTTTTTTGTATTAAATTACAAGATAGTACTTAACATAATTTTATTCTATTCTTATGTATAGTCATAGGTTTATTATTTATTAAAATTGTGACATTTACGTCTTGTGTGTTTATTATTTCAAAAGGACCGGTATATTGGTTTTCATTTTTCTTTGCGGTTTCTTTTCTTAAAAATACTTTATCTCCTATTCTTAATTTGATATCGTTAATATTCTTATCTTTAATATTTTTTTTGTTTTATTTTATTTTCTAACAGTTTTTTATTTGCCATTTCATGTGCATGTTTTAATTTTGTTTTTAATTCTGTGATATAATCTTCATAATTGTAAAATTTATCGTTTGATATTGGTTCAGTTGGCATTGATGCTAATTTTCCAAATACAAGTTCAAATGGGGAAAACCCTGTGGATGAGTGTGGTGTTGTATTATACGCGAATGTATAATATGGAATCCATTCATCCCAATTGTATTGTTCCGTGAAAGAACGCATGTATTCGTTTAAAACTTTATGATTTATTTCTATACTACCTAAGGTTTCATGGTGATATGCTGTTGAGGTTACATGTTTAGTTTTCATAAGTGTACATATCCTATTAAATAATTCATTTACGAATTCAGTTCCTCTGTCCGTTTTTATTGTATCAAAACATCCATATTTTAGTATAAATTTTTCTACTAATATCCTTCCTATCTCAGATGCTTCTTTAGTTTCTATCGGAAATGCATCAACATATTTTGTTAGTTCGCATTGTGCTGTTAATATGTATCTATATCCATTTGATTTTCTTAATGGACCTACTGTGTCTAATTGTATAACTTGAAATGGTTTTGTTGGTGTATTCGTTATTTGGAGTGGTGCTTTGGTATGCCTAATGACTTTATTCTTTTTACAAGATTCGCAATGACTGATGAAATCTTTGATCATTTTATACATATTCTTCCAAATGTATTTTTGCTTTAATCTAATGACTGTTCTACGTACTCCTGCATGACCTCCATGTGGGGTTTCATGATATTCTTTTATTATCTCTTTTTGTCTATCTTTTTCTAATATTCTTTCTGGTTGTTTAAATAATATTACCTCTATGGGTCTTTGTCTATGTTTATTTTTGTTTTGCATGCTATTATATATTTTTCTCAATTTTTCCTCACGTATGAGTGTAAAAATCGTATCATCTTTCGCTAACGTTATTGTGAAAATTTGATTATCGCGTAAAACCTTAGTTAACTTCTGCAAAACTGAATCTGGATTCGAGTATGCATTTTCATTACAAGATACTGTTACGTGATTCCCAAAAATTTCAACTTTTGGTTTGCTTTTATTCATTTTATCTATAACAAAATTTAATCTTGGATATCCTTTAATTTGTGAAAACGAAATGCTGTTCCACATATAGATGTGATCAGTCTCTCTGTCACTTTCTCTTTCCTTATCATTTTCATCTTCTCTAATCAATGTATTTTCTTTACTTCTTCTTAAGTCCTCAGTCATTTTTCTTGTCATTACGTTTATACTTTTTGGTATCATATCTTTCAAATCATTAGAATCTATTTTGATTCTTGATAATGCATCGGCATTAGTATTAATTCTCCCTTGTTTATATATAATCTCGAAATCGTAATCCATGAGATCTAATCTAATTCTAGTCAATCTTGATGAAGGATTCTTATGAGTAAACAATGATACTAGTGGTCTGTGATCAGTTACTACCTTGAATTTTTTTCCATATAAATATGGTCGAAAGTGATTTATTCCCCAATGAATAGCTAAAAGTTCTTTCTCTATCACGGGCTTGTTAATTTCATGTTTATTTAAAGATCGGCTTGCATATGAGATCGGTAAATCGGTATTTATTTCACCTTGTGAAAGTACCGCTCCTAACGCGTAATCAGATGCGTCAGTAGTGAGTATAAATTCTTTTTCAAAATCTGGGTATTGTAATATTAGTGGATTTGAAACTATAGATTTTAACATTTCAAAAGATTTTTGGCAGTTTTCTGACCAATGAAATTGTTGATTTTTCTTTAATAATTCATTTAGAGGTTTAGCTATCTGTGCAAAATTTTTAACAAAGCGTCTATAATAATTACAAAAAGCTACGAATCTTCTTGTATCATCTGCATTCTTTGGGACTGGATAAATCTCAAATGCTTTACATTTATTTGGGTCTGTCATTATTCCTTTATCTGTAATAAGATGTCCTAAATAAACTACTTCTGGTTTCAAAAAATTACATTTATTTGGATTTAATTTAAGGTTGTGACTTTTTAATCTTTGAAAAACTTTTATTAAATTATCATTATGGTGTTGTAGCGAACATCCGAAAACAATTATATCGTCTACGTATATAAATGCATTGGAATCTAACCCTGTTAATGCTATTGTCAACATTCTTTGGAAACTGTTTGATGATATCTTGAGACCAAAAGGTAATCTTTTGAATTGATAGTGTCCATTGCCTGTGGAAAATGCTGTAAGTGGTCTAGATGCTTGTTGTAATTCTATCTGGTGGAATGAGCTCGTCATATCTAGCGTTGAGAAATATTTTGCTCTTCCTATTTTGTCTAATACATCATCTAGTTGGGGTAATGGGAATTTGTCATTGACTAATTTTTTATTTAACTGACGATAATCGACAACTAATCTCCATTTCTTTTCACTGTTGTCACTTTTCTTAGGGACCAAAAGTAAAGCAGAATTATAAGGACTAACAGACTGTTCAACCAAATCTTCTTCTATCAATTTATTAACTTGTGTTTTAATTTCTTCCTGTTGTGACTGTGGTAATCTGTAATTTCGTGTGTACACCGGGGTATCGTCCACAGTTTGTAATCTCTGTCTATAGAAATTATTTGCTGTTAAATGGTCTCCTTCTAAATGAAAAATATCTTGGAATTCTTTACATATTTCCTCTATGGTTTGTTTTGCGTTAATGTCGACTGTATCTATACTCAGTAATTTTCTTAATTTTTCCCATCTGTCCTTTTGTTTTCTATTTGCATTTTCTTTTTTATTATAGAGAATGTTATAATCTGATAAACGTTCGATTTGTAAATTAAATTGAGATATTGTAACTTCTTTGTCTGAAGCATTTAAAATTCTAATGTGCTTTGTTCCATGTTTTGGGATTATTGTATTACCAACAAAAATATTGTCACAAATTTGCTTTGCACATACCACGCTATCTTCTTCAATATATAATTTTACTGCTTGTATTATTTCAGTTCTTGGTGGTATAGTGATTTTATTGATATTTGTTGTCATTGGTAGAACATATTCAGTTTCATTTATTATAACAGCTAATGTGTATGTCTCATAATCTATTTTTGCCAAATATTTAGTGAAAAAATCTCTTCCTAAAATACCATCTGTTGCTATTGGAAATTCTGTACTTACTATTTGATATTCATGGTTTACTATATCCCGTGGAAGTACTAATTTCAGTATTAAAGTACCCATTGTTTGAATTGCATTGTTTTCAATACCCGTAATTTTGCAAGCGTTGTGTTCTTTTATTTCGTTATTTCCTATAAAATTTTCTTTACATATAGAAATGTCTGCACCTGTATCTATTAAAAATCTCACAAAATTTCCTTCACATGTTTTAAATGTTACAAAATGAGGTGCGTCTGTGTGTGAATTGTAAGTTTTTAATGCATATTCTTTTAATTGTTTTAACCTCCCTACATCTTCTGCCACATTTACTCTTGAGGATTGCAGGGGTCTATCTCGTTTCCCTGTTCCTGAGCAAAATATATCCTTCTTTGGTTCCTATTTCTAAAATCACCATTTCTCCTGTTATTATTGTTGTAATTACTACCATTTCTTTGATTATTACTGTGATTATTACCATTTCTTTGATTATTATTGTAATTATTATTGTAATTACTATTATTTCTCTGGTTGTTGTAATTATTATTATTTCTTGGTAGGTTAGTACCGCGGAAATTATTATTCCTAAAATGATTACCAGAATTATTATTCCTATTATGAAATCTCCTGTTGTAAGAAAAATTTGTGTTCCTATTAAAATGCATTACAGAATTCGTTTGTGAAACTACTTCTGAAGCTATTTGGATTGCTTCATTTAAACTTTTGGGTCTAGCAGCCAAAACTGTGGATCTGTGTGGTTCATTTAAACCATTCTTAAAGGTACTAAGAGCAACTTGATCATTCATTTTAATAATCGTTACCCTGCTTTGGGATGCTAGTTCTGAAATATGGAATTCATTGAGAGCAGCTACAAGAGATTCAACCCTGTTAGCGAATTGAGTTACTGTACTATTCCCTTGAATCTGTTTCGCTAATTCGGTATGCACTGAAGAGAGTGATTTCTTGGGAGAAAATATTTTCCTAAGGGTATTTTTGAAAGTTTCGAGCGAATTTGGAGTTTCTTCTGAAATCAACTTGTTTCTTACCTTATCTGTCAATTTAGTGGCTAAAACGAATTTTATTAATTTAGCAACTTCTGTTTCATCTTTGAGAGTGCTAGAATAGAACTCTATTATACCTAAAAAATTACTAATTTGTCCTAGGTCACCATTGAATTCTGGTATTATTTTCGATGCGTCAAGAATGCCAAACGATGCCATATTTGCTATTTCTTTATTTTCTTTTATTTTCAAATAATTTAAAATTTTATTTTCAATTTCACTTACTTCTTCTAGAGGATAGTCTTCATTATTCAATGCAATAGTTTTTAATTCTTCTATTAAATTTAAAGTCTCTATTACATAACTTTTTGTATAAAATCTATTTGGACTTTTCTTTAAATTTTTATATATACTTATTAATTTATCCATTTATTTATACATTTTCTAACTTATTGGCAAATCTAATTGCTTTTTTTTTCATATAATTTTTATAGTATTCATTAATTTTACTTATTACTAATGCTATTAAGAGGATTAGGATTACTATTTGTATATGGTCATGAGTCATCGTCATTACACCAGTGTTGTTTTCATTTACGATAATATCCTCCTTTGAAAACCATCCACCCATTATGGTTTTTAATTTTAGTTATTTTTGGAAAGAAAAAATTTTATTATTGGTTGTTCCTAATTTCTTTGATTTCTTTCAACAACCTTGATTTCTCGGCCTTGTTGCCGGTGAGATGAAATTGTCTATAGGTTTCGGCTATTAGTTTTCTCCTCTTAACTGCCTTTCCTCCTCTTTTCTTTTTTTTTGTCTTCCTTCGGACTTTCGGGCTTTGGAGTTTGTGTTTTTGTTTTTTGTAACCGTTTGAGATACTCTTGTATAGGTATCTTTTTTTTGCCGGACAATATTTGGGGACCTCTGGACTCGACACTACTGCCTGGGGTATGTATTCTTCTTCCAACAATCGCTCCCACTTCTGAAACAGACTATCTATCTCCAACCTGGTTGCTTCTTACTCCTCCACGCTCATCTGGACACCAAGACTGTGCAGTATAGGTTTGTAGGATCAATTTTTCTTAAAAACAAAATCTATTATGCCGTATATGTTTCTGTGTTCAGTTTGGAATGTCCTGTTTGGCATGTTCAGTTTGGCAGGATCGCCATGTAAGGTTTGTAAAATGTTTTGTTAAAAATGTTGTATCTATAGTACTTTTGTTTTATTAAAGAGCCTTAGAGTAGAAGGCGGCTCTATATGATGGCAAAGTTAATTGCCGAAGTTTGTTGAGGAATAAAACAACTCTATTGCTTAAAGTCAGAATTATTTCTGATTTTATTTACAATTTTCCCTAGCTTATATACTATTTCTTATTCTATGTTTTCTTAAAGAATAATCATTTCTCCTATTCATAATTAATAATTTCTATGTTTATTATTTACATATATATTTATCTATTTCTCCTACTTATTGTTCATATATTTATTAAAAATCTTAAATTACAATATTTTATTCAACACTTGACTTTGCATTTTCTACTAACTGCATTTTTTGTCGGTCATTTACTTCTGATATTTATTTTATATTTTGGGTATGCATGTTTATACCACATGTTTGTTTGTTTGGGTATGCATGTTTATACCATATGCACTACATGTGAAAATAAACAAATAAAATCTTTATTGTTGTCATACCTTTCGGTGAAGATCGTCGCCACTGGCTGTTTATTTGGTACGTTTGGCAAGCGCTTTCGATATAAGAACATAATTTTCAAGCCGCGTTTTAATTAGTGCTGCAGAGATAGTGTGAGGTGTTTGTTGCATAGATAGTGGTGGGTTCAGGTAGTTTTATCCGTTAGGATGGTGTCTATTAAAATGGTATTATACAGGTAGATTGCCTGGTATCTTTCATGTTTATTGAAGGTAAATACTTTTAATATTTTATTATTGGGTAGGTAAGTGTGACCATCTGTAGGTGTTTGTTTTAATAATTTTAGTGGTGTAAAAATTGTATCAGAGGTTGAATTTACCTGTTGGTTAATAATATCTCCGTTAAACTTTGGTGGTTTGTATATTTCCATGTTTTTAAGAATGTCTAATCTTCCTTTTTTACTAGGATGTATTAATGTCATTTATTTTCCTTGGCTCGTGTTCGTGTATTTTAAGGTGTATTGCGAAGTTGGAGTCTTCTCTTTTCCGTTTGTATGATCGTCTATGTTCTGTGAACCTTGATTTTAATGTCCGTTCTGTTTGTCCTATGTATGTATAGTTACAGGTGCAAGTAAAGGGCTAACTTTATTATGCTTAAACTAACTTAATCTACTGTTAATAGTCAACGAAGAGGTTGTCAAATATGTAAGAAACTTATTGAAGTTATTTTGGTGGCTATATTGTACTTTATGAACGTACCTACTTACTTCACATAGTAGCAAATATTTGCCCTCTGAAGAAACTGTTTTCTTCTTATACTTTTCAAATGTATAGATTTTTTACCCAAAAAGTTATTTAATATCTACAATTTAAAAATATATTACCAACAATTAATGATTATGAATTATTCTTTTAATAACAATGAAGCGAATAATTACATAATTAAAAAAGTACTAAAAATGCACTAGTGTGTACATTCCTAAAAACATTTGAAAGCTTAATATTAATATGGAAAAATATGGGAAAAATTTAAAATTATTAAAGACTCTGAATATAATTAAAACTGCATTAGATATTTTATTTAATGATTTTTTAATTTAACTTAATTTAAATTTTCAAAAAAAAAAATCATTTTCAGCGTTTATTGCTGTTCGCTTTTTTAAATTTAGGTCTGTTCAGTAACTTTACTAGCAAAAACTAGCAACGAGAGAGTAAAACAAAAATTTTTAAAATTATTCTCCTAAATGCCAAAAAGTAAATGAACGCTTTACTAGCAATATTTGACGAAGAAAATTGTTGTAGTTTCGGGAATGATATGTAAAACTTAAAATATGTACCCCATGATTATTAAATAGTACAATTTTTAAAGTAAATGTACTTGAGTCCAAAAATATATAAAACAATAGACCACAAAAATCCATCAAACTGATTACCACAAGGAAAAATTGGAAATAATACTCTAAGTAACCGAACAGCTAAATTGGTTCATAGAATGTTTTAAACTTTCTTTTAATTATTTGATCATTTTTAAAAACGTTTATAATATTTAAGCGTAGTTAGTTTTAATTAGCATTCTTATTGTAATTTAAATGTAAAAATCTTTACATTAAAAATAATTTAAACTTCAAACATTTGTACCAATCTTCTTTAAGTTGTACCGAAAGAAAGTACATTGCACTGAATGATTCATCACTGGCCTGTTTACTTTTAATTCTAAAAACAATGCAGGCTTGTAGATTCTAAACCAAATTTCTGTTGTTTAACACTTTTTTGCTACGTACTTCCATAGCTAAATTAAAGAATAATATCAAAATACGAGTAATGTTATTTTTATATTCTTTTGACTGCCAAATACTTGCATTTTCTTCAATGTTACAAAAATTTCTTTTATCAGACATTTTTAAAGCAAATTATTTTGCAAATAAGAGTAAGAAACAGCTGTTTGGCTAATTCCTGCAAGTAAAAATTTTACTAGCCAAAACAGCAACAAATATTTTCTCTCACATTTTTACGCTCTTTTTTCACTATCTACTTGCAAGTTTTATGAGTACGTAAACACGTTTTGGTAACAATTTGCAACAATTACTAACAATTTTTGTTATTGAACAGACCTTTTATAAAACGATTGACATCTGATTTCTTAAGCAAAGTACGGTCGGCTTCGTTGTTTGCTTAAGAAAATCACACTTGACGAACAGTGGCTTAAGTACATTATAGTCATACACATTTGATTATGTGTAATCGCCAAGTTGTTTAAGCTATGTTAAGCGCATTATAGTTAGACCTTAAGTCTGTATACTCCGCTGGTGTTAAATTTTCGGTTATTTCTGTTGATGTCTTGAGATTGTTTCGTAGAGTGTTGCCCGTTCTTAGTGCTATTTGTAAACCTTCTTTCTGAAAAAGGTTAATTAATCTATATATTTCTGGTGTATGTAAAAATGTGTAAGTAAAATTGTGCCGTCTGAGCAACTGTGGATAGTTGTGTTGGTTTTCTATAAATGTCAAAGTTTTAGGAGTCAATTCCTCGTGTTATGTATTGTGTTTTATTGGCCACATTGTTTTTAATTAGAAAACAACGTGTGAATTTTTATGTGCGAAAAAGTTAATATAATAAACAATCTAAAAAACTTTTGTTTTTTAGTTTTAATTTTCTTTCGGCTATCATTAGTCAGAAAAGGAAAAAGTACTGGGGCAATAGCCCCAAATACAAGCAACAACAGATTGGTTTTGTTATCTGATGAAGAAGAAGAAGAAATATCAATGAAGGAAAAAGTTCCAGCGATAATCGTGGATTCTACACATAGTTTTCTAACTATATTTGGTTTAATTGGTGAGCTATAAATGTTCAAAAAGTATCCGTTGGAACAAAAACAATATCCAACTCGCTGTCTCGTTATGAAGAAGCGATTAAAATTCTTAAAGACAGAAAGTTCTGCTTCTAAACTCATGTAGTAACAGGTGGCAAAATTTTCAAGATGGTTTTATTTGGTCTACATCGATTGTCAATAGAAATAATAGAGGATAAGTCTGTTAGGAAGCACAGTATAAAACTGGTAAGTGTAAAGGAAATCACAACCAAACGGTCTAATGAGGATGACGCCTTATATATAATCGAGTTCGACAGACAAAATTTTTCAAAATAAGAAATAATGAAAATTAGATATTTTTGTAATATTTCTGTTTATTGGAAACGACCATTCTGAGGAAATAGAAGTCCTACCCATTGTGCCAAATGTTCAATGTATGGTCACAGTGCTAAGAACTGTAACCGAGTCTACGTATTCTTAGCGTGTGAATGTAATCACGATTTCTCTGTTTGCACATCAAACAAAATCACTCATGATGGAAGTGTTGTGTACAAATGTTATAACTGCACTAAAAAGAATTTGAAAAATTTTAACCACAGGGCTGATGACCCAAAGTGCCCTTGTCGCAAGAATATTAAGAAATACGCCAGCGTGTAGCGGCCAAAACTGAAACGTCTAATAAACGACCAATTGACACAAGTTTTAACATTGATGAAGCAAACTTTCCTTACTTATCAAGTTTTGAACATCAAGATATTGTACGTGATTCAAGTTTTCGCAGCAAAAACTTTACTCTGAAGTTCCGATAAGCAAACCCCTTGTTAAAAACGACGATGATATTTCCGACGAAAGGCTAATGGAAATGTTACTCTATTCTCTGCAAAAATGTCAAAACAAGTTTGACAAAATTAGAGTATTCGGTACAATGCGTAAACATGCCATATAATTCAACTGGTACCCAAAATGTTCATGTTATGCACTGGAATGTTTAAGGCATAACGACAGATTCAGCAGCGTCACAGCTCGAACTAGTTCTCCATGAAAAAAAGCTAATATTCTTTTCCTCAACGAAACATTTGTAAAACCGCATCAAAAACTTCAACTTGGAGGCTACAAAATATACAGCTTATCCACGGAGGAGGTGTACTCATAGCGGTAAAAAGTAAAATATATCATAAGTTATTACCTAAAATTAAAACTGGTATAATTGAGAACATTTCTATACAGGTTTTAATAAAAAGACGATCAGTTATTTCTACCCAATGTAACCGAAAAACTTTAGATCTAATTTAAATTTGCTAACTAATACCTCAAATTACTTTTTTATATTTGGCGACTTAAACGGCCATCACATCCATTGGAACTGTGTTTCAAACAACTCTGCTGGTAAAGTACTTTTGCAACACTGTCTTTTATCTCATTATTTTATATATTACCCACACTCATTCACCAGGATTGGTCGAAATGTTTTACCTGTTCAACCTTCTACAGTAGACATTTTGTTAGCGAATTTCTGTATACCTTTAGAATCCCATTCAGATATTTTAAATTCAGACCATGTTACAATTTCATGTTTTATCAATTGACTTTTCAATTAAATACATTTCCTGTTCCTTTATATAACCAGTCATTAGAGGCTGAGAGAATGAGATTAGGCGTCACGACATTTATCATGTCGATGATAACACTAATAACATAGATATGACACTAATCCAGTTATGTTCTATTGCCAAGCGGGTATTTAGTCTGATTTCAGATTTATTTCTAAGTTGCCTCCCGGCTCTAAAAAGTTTTGGAAGAATTTACCGTTTTCTGATCTGCATGTAAACCGTGAAATTTAAGAAATGGGTGTAGATAAGGCTAATTCTATTGATGATGCATTTGCTTGTTCTCACGCTATAACAATAAATAATCCATCAACTTCCGTTGCAGATTACGTGGATTGGTTTAACAATGAGTCCCTGTTCAGTGATAGTAATATAGCATAGTAATATGCCATTGAAGTCAAGTCATATGTTTTTTCATTGAAAAATAATAAAGCCACAGGCTAAGATGGAATTAATGCCATAGTTCTTAGAAATATGACTGATTTTTTTGAAACACAAAGAAAGATATTTAATGTTTGCATAAGTATTGGCTATTTGCCCTAAAGTTGCAAAAAAGCTAAAGTAATTCCAGTTCATAAATCTGAAAAAGATCCTAAAAAGCCAACGAGTTACAGGCTAGTCAGCATCCTAAGCCTATTGAACAAGGTGTTTGAACCCATAAGTTTGGATTCCATAAGAAACACTCTACCATTCATCAATTCAAAAGGGCAATTAATTTGGTTGAAAATAATAAAAGTCAACGCAAAAGTACTGGAGTCATATTCCTTGATATTGAAAAGACACTTGATTTTATCTGGCATTATATACAAAAAATATTAAAAAGCTTTTTAAATAATAGATCATTTGTAGTCTGCGTCGATAAGAATTATTCAAGGGAAAGGCAAATACCAGCAGATTTACCTATATTCATTATATAGCTCGCATATTAAAATTCGCAGAAATCAAGAAGCAGCTTTTAATGCTGAAGACAATGCTTTTATATGTTGTGGCAAGGTATCAAACGAAATAGTCAAGAGAATGCAGCAGGCTTTAAACTTTAGCCAAAAATATTTTAATAAATAAAAAATTAAAGCTAACGATAATAAAAGACAGCTATCGTATTTCCATACAAAAATTCGCCGAAACATTTTCCTTCACAAAACTTATACTCTCAAGGAATTGTCATTTCTATTATAGAAAACATTTAATATTTATGTAGGTATTATCCTGAAAAGCTTTTGTTTAAACAACATATTAAATACATACAAGTCAATTAGATGTGGTTGCGCACTGTATCCTTTACTAAACGAGAGGTCAAGGCCTTAAAGACAAAATAATGTTATCCAAAATGTGTATCCGCCCGATCTCGGCTTATGGTTACCTAGTCTCGTGTAGCAAAACTGCTAAAACTTAGACGTAGAAGCTTTACATTATTCTGAATAAAACCTTTAAAATAATACACCACCTGCCACGTAGACTTCCCAAGGACTAACTACATTCAAATTTTGAACATAAAATGATTAGTTCATTTGTAACGGACCTGACGCTGTCATTTAATGAAAAATGCAGATCGTCTAATATGAATCTATAAGAAATGTACTAAGCAATCACTAAGATTCTTTTGGAAAGAAAGAATCTAAGTTGGTGATTGGTTAAATAAATTTCATTATATCTTTTAAGTTTATATAAGGTTTTTTTTTCGGGTTCATCAGGTAACATATAAAAGTTATTGTTGAATCTAAAGTAGTTTTATTTTAGTACCATTTTTGCAATGTCCATTATTTCATTGATGTATTGATTGTCGTATAATTTAGAGAGTATGTTACGTAGAATAGTTAACATATCTTGCGTGGGTTTTGATGTAAATAGCTCCTTAAGGTCGAAGGGAACGTGTCTCGTATTTTCGGTAATTCTGATGTCATTAAGTTTATTAATAAGGTCCTATGTATTTTGTACCATGTATATGTGTTCTGCAATTTTATTTTCTCTTTTAATAATATGGTGGGTGTTTAGCTGGCGCAGGTTTTTTAATTTACTATAGGTCTGATCGGTATATTTTCCTTATGAATTTTGGGTTGTGCTCTAAGTGTAGGGGGTCCTAGATTCATGTTCATGTATATGTATAGTTTACCGTCAGTAAACAATTTACAACGTTTTAGTAGGCTGCGTATTTGCTTTTGGAACTATTCAGTTGGGTCATTTTTAAATTTCGTGCATTTTGCCTGTTTTGTGAATTGTTGTGTTTTGTCTATATAATCTTTTTTGTACATTATTTCAGTTGTGTTACCTTTGTCCACTTTAGTAAGTAATAGATCATTATTTCGTAGCTTTGTCTTTATCTGTCTAGTAATTTTCTGTTCGCTAGGATTTGTTTTAGATGTAGTGTGTTCTTTTATTTTTTGAAGTACATCGGCTATTTTATGTCTCGTGTGTTCTTGTCGGTCAGTTGGTAAGTGCGTAATAGTAGCTTCGGCGTCTACAATTTGGATTTCAATTGTTTTTTATCAAAAGGTAGATTATGTTTTAGTCCCTTTTCTATTAGCTTTCTTTCATTGTCGTTGAACTGTACGTTTGTTAGGTTTTTCACACGTGGGTAAAATTCTGAGTCGGCGCGTTTGTCAGTGTGTTTTGTAAGCTTTGTAAACTTTCTTTCCACACGCTTGTATTTGTCAGTCGTTTGATTTTGTATCCTTTCATGTAAGTTGTATAAAAATGTTGGAAATAAATGGTAAGGACTTTGTCTTGTTAATAACTCTGTTACTTCTGTTTTGCTCCTGAGCTTGCCACTAACAACAGTATGATAAAAAAAATAAGTACATTCTGCAAAAGACTATTACTCGTAAATCTGTTGTTTGAACCTTCGTTTCATTTGAGTTCTATAATATTTCTTATTTCTCCTAATAATACTATCAATAATATAATTACCATCCTATGTAAACTGTAAGAGCCTTGTATTGTTATGACTATTTTTTCTGAAGGTTTCTGTTCCGTACAATTTTATCGGTAAAATCAATATTTTTAGTACGATTTTCGTTTAGTCTTTTAATTCTTAAAGTCTTTTCTTTATTGAATTGTATTGCAAGCTGTTGTCGAAATTTTTCTCAAGAATATAGATGTATCGTAATTTAGTAGTTGAATGAATAGTATTATTGTAGATTGTTATTATTCTGTGTATTTTACCTTCAGTGTCTTCATTTTGCTCTGTTTTATCAACTGCTATAATACGAATGTGTTCATTTAGTGTGCCATGTAGACGTTCAACGACTTCATTACCTGTCTTTTGGTGACCGGTCGTTACGTGAGTTTCAATATTATTTTCGGTTTGAAACAATTCAACAGATTTGGGAAGCATGCACCTCTCATTCTTTCTTTGAGGTCCGCGGGTATAGGTATCCACGTTTTGTCAGTCAGTTTAAGTACTGTTGCATACTTTGAAAACTTTTATATAGTTGTCAAAAACATAATATTTCGAAATGGAAACTAAATAGCCATATGGAAAATGTCGTTAAAACTAACTGGGAATTCACTCACTTTATATGGGACTTTTCTAGTCTTCTATCAAATTTAGCCGAAATTACAGACTTCGCAATTATTTATAATTTTTCTTATTAGTTTAACCAATCCAGGTAAGTAATATTTAAAATTTATTTTCTTAAATTCTTCATTAATGCCACGATGAATACTTCTTAAGTGTTTCTCTTTTATAATTTTTAATGTTTCATCCCTATCTGCACTTTTGATTATTTTTTTCGCTAATATTAGCACTTCTCTTCTCTTATTGGATAAATAATGTACATAAACAGCTTGAAGTTTCGATTGTCGATGGTCCTACTGGAGCACTCCAAGGCGTTTGACACTGTTCTCCACCCGATTCTTCTCATCAAGTTTTTCAATCATTTCGGGTTCTCTCCACATGCTATAAGGCTAATTCAGTCTTATCTTGAAGGCAGAACAATCTGTCGTTCACACTGATGAAATCTCTCGTTCATTGCCTGAAGCTAGAGGAGTACCTCAAGGCTCTATCCCTGGACCTTTATTGTACTTATTATACGTGAATAATCTCCCACAACAACTTCGCTTTTCAAATATACAAATGTATGCCGATGATATCCAGTTATATCTCAGAAGTACCAAAGACTCAATTGTTTCTAAAACAACCAATTTAAACACGGATTTAGAAAATATTTTTATCTGGGCTTCTACCAATGGCTTGAAAATTAACCCTAAAAAGTCTTGTTTTCTTATCATTTGTAAAAACTGTATTAGACCAGATATATTAATAATTCTATTGGTGTTACACACAGCCAGAAACTTTGGTGTGACATTAACAGGACCCTTACCTGGTCAGACCATATAAGTCAGGCCTGTGGTAGGGTATACAGTAAGCTACGAAGTTTGTGGCCCACACAACATTTCACACCTCTTAGTATAAGAACTCTTTTGGCTAAAACTTATCTACTCCCAACATTATCATATGGGTCCGAAATTTTTTCAGGCTGCTCTTCCCACGATATGAATAAACTTAATACAACTTATAATAATATCGTCCGCTATGTGTACGGTTTAAAAAAACGTGACAGAAAATCACCATTTTCAAGAAATTTTAAGCGATTATCCTTTAACAACTTTTTAAAATTCAAATGCTTGATTTTCCTTCATTGTAAAAGAGCCGGAATACCTATATGATCACTTAAAACTTGCTAGATCCCAAAGACGCAGATACATTACACAGATACGCCATCGGAACCATTCGTCCGAATGCCAATTTTTCATTCTGAGCATACGTCTCTGATATCAACTTCCTAATTACATTCAACGCACCGCAAACGCAATAAAATTTAGAAAATTGCTTAACGATTATTTTATTTTAATTAACTTAATTTAATTTTTTTCTTTTTTCTTAAGCAATATTATCAAGATTTATCTCTGTCTTAATTAAATTTGATTAATCTGATTCTAATACTTTAATTTATAAGATATATGTCTTGTTGTATTAGAAAATCAATCATAATTAATAAATAAAATAAAAATAAAATAAATGAGGAAAAAAATATTGATAATAACCTGAAATTCCCACATGTTATATAAATAAATAAAATTAATAAAATAAATAATAAAGAACAGTGTTTTTCTTTTTTTAACACAACAACTCCTACATTTGACGCAGCCGGTAATAAAAGAATAAATATCCTGCGATTCCCAAGGGACCCTCCAGGAATAAAATTTTGGTTGATTTTAAATCCTTTCCGACTGTGGTAAATAATTTTATAGCAAGGAAGGTTAGGAAACCAAATAAACACGGAAGAGAAGTATTAGGGGTCATTAAGCATCTGTATACCAGTACGTCTTCAAAGTGTCTTCAAAGAAGTGTGAAGGGGTGGAATTAATTACTTTGACCACATTGGGAGAGTTTTTGGTTCAATTTGTTTTGCTTGTGAACAAAATCGTTAAAGTCGGTGGCAAAAACAAATTTAAAGAAGCCACTGATTATAGAGATGAAGTCGTAGGGGACATTAAGCATCTGTATATCAATACGCCTTTGGGATCTTTGCCAAAATACAAAGTAGTGGAATTGAAAAGTAACTGCCACAGGCCTAAGCCACATTAAGCAAAGCAAATATCAAGTTTGTAAGGAGTAAACGTCGTGATTTACTAGTAACCAGTACATTGTGCGTCGTTATACAAATTTAACTTTTAAAGCGAAATGCGAAATGTTGTTGGTGCTAGTAAGCATGCTTTTGAAATTTTAGGTGTGTAAATGGACAACCCGAAATCAAGGACAGATGAATTACTATCTAAGCTCAATAAGTACAACTACTCGGTTGACAGCCTACAAATTCTCGCATGGACAGAATTGAATAGTTTGAAACAAGGCAAGGAATTTACAGAAAGACAAAGGGACAATATAAGGCACCAGAAACTAAAAAATTAGAAGAAGTTGGTTGTGTGCAACAATTAATAGGAGACCTAAATAAGAACCAGTTGGCAGATTTCAGTAAAAGAATAGAACACTTGGAGGTCACAAAGGTGCATGTAGAAAAACAGAGTCGCAAATTACGGGAACAGATTTGTTAAATGGATAGTTTGTTGGAGCAGGCAGTAGAAGAAAACGCATCGTTGGTTGAAAAATTGAGTCAGAAGGGGTTAAGTGATAATGAATTTAAGAAACAACTGAAGCAACAACAGCAAATAGACGTATAAGACGACACCGTACAAAGATTACAAATAGTGTTAGGAAATGCGAAGCGTGAACTTGGCATTATATATAAGATTAGGTCACCCACTCCATCAATAAGTGAAGAATTGACAGAAGAGGATTCCAGAGATCCTAATATAACAATAGTACACGCAGACGGCAGCTCTACGGTTATTGACGTGCAGGCAGAGGAGATTTATAATAAGGATATTCCTAAAGAGGAGAAAGCAACGGCTCTTTACCTAATATCCAAAACTAGCACATTACAAAGAAAGTTTCGACGATTTGAAGGGATAGATAGCACATTAGTTTAGTTAGAATTTGATATATTGGTTGCATCGGCACAGGAAATTTTGAAGAGGCGGTCACCATCGCCGAAAGAAGTACAAATCGCAGACAGAATTAGTGAAGAAATTTCAACCAACAATATGACGTCTTTTACGGAACTTTTGAAACATGTATCACACAGGGTGCCAATTCTCTACGGTGTAAATGACCCAGAGCTTACGACAGAGGCAAATAAATTTATTGAAGGCTGTATGATTGCGAAAGATAAACTGTTGGAAACAGGATTTCGGAACAATAGAAGCCCTTTGTTTGGCTGTCAGAGAAAAATGTATAAAGGCCAAAACCTGTAATGAAATACAAGAGTTAATATTTAGCAGTAAGCAAGTATCAACGGAAAACGCGTATGAACTTGGCGAAAGGTTAGAAGGGCAACAGAATTAATTGCTGCACAATGGTAGGATGCATCGCATCGGAAATCTATGATGGACCACTGCAATCAGTCAGCGGTAAGAAGTTATATAAGGGGCTTACCTGAGTCGGAATTGGTATCCAGGTTCATTGGGCATGAAAATGACAAACTATCTGAATTATTGAAGACCACAAAGAATGCACAAAACCTGTAAGGCGCCAACATGGGGTTGTCAAATATTGTGACAGTGCAAGCCCAGGAACCGTTGTACGAAACCTTCCAACAGCTAGTGAATGAAGTTAGGCAACTCACCTTGACAGCAAACGGTTAACAATTCAATGCCTGTAGATTACACACAAAGGAACTCTGTGGGTTCCGCAAAATTCGGCAATTTTTGCCATAAACAGGGACATTTGTTAAACTAATGTTTTAGACGTCAAAACAGCACTAACTTTAAAGAGGAAAGACGCCAAGAACAATCCAACAACAATATTAATAGATGTCTTCAGCCCCCTGACCGTAGAAATAGAGCACAAAACTCATTGCAATCATCATATTAAAACCAGGGCAATAATCGTTTTGATGACAGGAATAGAAGAGAGCAACGGTGCTACAATTGTGATGGACTTCGACACTTTGCGTCAAGGTGCTCGGAAAATTACTTTCATGATAATATGTTTAGCAGAAGTGGAAGAAGAAGAAACATCAGCAATAGGGGCAAAAGGAATAACAACGTACGAGAAGTGGCCAACAACCGAAATAATTCGGGAAACTCAAGGTGGCCCAGCCAAAACTAAGAGGCTGGGATGCCGGAAATTCTTGCATACTTTCGAAGACATTAGCATCTAAAACATCAGAAGACACAGAAGAGAGCGCCCACGAAAACAATTTGCTTTTAAGGTCTATGTCAAAGGTCATGCCAGGTAGGGAGAAATTTAGACGGAGCACCACAAAAAAGTACAGTGGAGTGAGAATATACACACGTAAATTGCAGAGACCTGCACAAACTATTTCACTTTCAAATTAGAGTCACAAAAGGAGCAAAAACTTTGTACAGAACAAAAGAACGATGCATTCTAAAATTTTCCTTGCAGGTTAGCAGTGAATAAAAGTCTGTCCTTGCTGGTAGATACAGGAGCAGACACTACATTAGTGCGGCAGAAGCTTTGGCACCCCACGTTATAATAGATGAACCCAATCAAAAGAGTTTGTTAGGAGCCTTCGGAGAAAATATAACATCAAAGGGGACGATAATTGCTCAGCTCGAAGGCCTGGAAAATTTTTCACTACAAATGCACGTCGTGCCTGAAGGAACCAAACTTCCAGCAGATGGTTTGCTAGGAAGAGATATGATGTGGGACAGATAAGTGACAAACACAATCAATCAAAACTTAAGATTTTTTAAAAATGGACAAGAAGTAATTTCACTACCACTTGTCCTAGAAAGGAAATCATCACAAATATACCAAGCTGAACAATTTTCTATCAAAGAGCGATTGCATCAGTTGTAATAAACTCCGTTAATGGTGACTTTGTCATAAATAAGTCAGAAATTTTGCTAGGTATTTTCGTGGGTGAATCTTTAACAACAGTGAAAGCCGGAGCAGCTATTATTCTGAACACGAAAAACACGCCCATAAATATAAGTGAAAAAATAGCTACGAAAGCTACAGGGACTATAAGATGAAACCATTAGAAACAATAAATATAATATATTCCAGAGAAAAGCTAAAAAGAGAAAAACTACTTTTAGAAACGGTTAAACTAAGCCAAAGTTTTAACCCAGAAGGGAATTTTCAATCGAGACTATTTTGAAGATGTACAACGATATTTTTTAACTACCTGGTGACAGTCTTACCTACTTACTACTGTATTGAAACATAAACCACCCACGGAAGCAAGTCAACCACCAATAAACACTAAACAATACAGACTACCATAAGTCCACAGAACAGAAGTTAACAGGCAGATAGACCAAGGATAATGTAATATCACCCAGCAATTCTCGATGGAACTCCCCGATTCTTTTAGTACCCAAAAAAGCAGGCCAACACGGGGAAAAAAAGTGGCGATTGGATGTAGATTTTAGAAAACTGAACGAAGCGACAGTAAAACACGTTTTTCCAATACCAAGAATCGATGAGATTTTATACCAATTAGTGTGCAACAGGTATTTCTCTACTCTTGATTTAGCAAGTGGATACCATCAAGTATTAATGGATCCTAATGACAAACAAAAAACCGCCTTCAGTACCAATTTGGGGCACTATGAATTTAACCGTATGCCTTTCGGATTGACAGGTACACCAGCTACTTTTCAAAGAATAATGAAATCAATGCTAACAGGGCTACAAAGAATTGACTGTTTCGTTTATTTGGACGATATTGTTATATATTGCCGAAACTTAGTGGACCATAATTCACGTTTAAAGAAAGTTTTGGAGGTCTTGAGAAAATACGAGCTAAAACTATACCTCGAAAAATATCATTTCCTGCAGAGAGAAATTATCCAGAGTATTAAGCGATACAGAAAAACGATACTCCACAATAGAGAAGGAGTTGCTGGCCATTGTATGGGCCACAAAAATTATTCGACCATATCTGCTCGGCAGATATTTCACGGTATTCACTGACCACAAACCCTTGAAACGTATAGCTAACCTAAGAGATCAGGAAGGTAGATTGGGTCGTTTAAGACTGAAATTGTAAGAATACGATTTTGAGATTCGCTACAAACCAGGCAAGACGAATCAAAATGCAGACGCTCTCAGCCGCTCTCAACGAAAGAAGTGAACATAGGTGTAATAACGAGAGCACAATCAAAAGGTGTGGAAACCACGAATAAGGAAAGTGCAGTGGACACGAATAAAAATCATAAAAAAGAAGATAATATCACATATTTAACAGATGCAGAAGATAGAAAGAAGGTAATTACAACGTTCCATGACACGTCATTGGGAGGCCACCAAGGTGCGATAAAAACTTATTTCCGTATTAGGGCACAATACAAATGGGCTGGAATGCAAAGTCAAATTAAAAAGTATGTAGCCTCCTGCAAAACTTGCCAGCAAAATAAAAGCTCAAGGATAGACAGGATGCAAATGACCCTGACCAAAACCCGCAATATGCCTTTTGAAAGAATTTTTATGGATATTGTTGGGCCCTTACCAAAAGCCTCAAGTGGCAATAAATATATAGTAACCTTTTTGGACGATTTTTCAAAATACCTAGCCTGCGCAGCTATCCTTGACATGCCAGCGGCAACGGTAGTAAGGCAGTTCTTCAGAGAAATAATCGCCCGATTTTTCATTCCCAAAGTTCTCGTGAAAGATAATGGAAGCAACTTTACTTCGAAACTGTTCAAGGAAGTTTGCAAAAGGCTTGGAGTAAAAAACATGTATACAACTCCGTATCATCCTCAATCCAATGGATCCCTGGAAAGGACCCATAGACCTCTTGTAGAGTATTTAAGAAGTTTTGTAAAACTTGACGGAACTAAATGGGATGATTGGCTGCATCATGCCATGTATATACACAAAAACACAAGGCATTCGTCTAGTAAGCAAACAGTCAATTAGGTACTGTACGGATTCGAATTTGAAGTACCTGTCAGGATAATTTTTTGAAAAGGATTGTTTTTGCTTCTATTTAGTTTAAAAAGTATCAGTTACTCCGTTTTTTCCTGGTTATTTTGGATCGAAACTAAAGCTACAAAGGACTTAAGCGGAAGTACAAGTAAGTTACTCATATAAAACTGATTTAGTTACTTTACTGTATCGCCATCGGTAATTTGTCTGAAACATTGAACTTAGTGCGAAATTTCGATACGATTTCAACTGACGGCAAGTGCCATGGGGTACGCAAAGAAGCATTTCGATGTAAAATATGAAAGGGTAGTAGCAAATAGGCAAAACTGAACAGAGGTTGATGAGATAAAAGATACAGTAAAATAAAAACGTATAATACGCTACGAAGTGTATCAGCCACCCGATTTCTGATCCTAGCTACTTTGGCTCAAAACCAAATTACGGGACGAAAGTGGGATATGAGGGCGATAAAGGATGAAATATATAAGTAAAAAGAAAGGAGGAAAAAGACCACAAATGAATAGTATGAATGTATATAGGCAGAAAGGGAAAAAACCAAGGAATTTTAAAATGAAAAAAATCTGAAAAAACATAAAGGAAAATAAGTTAAAATAACGGTAGGAGAATATGTGAAAAAAGGGGGAGAAACCAGAAGGGTTATAAGATTAAAGTATAAGAAAAATCAAAATTTTCAGCAAAAAATTATTATATGAACAAAATAAAGAACATAAAGGGTCACATAAGGCAGGTAAAAATTTTAAATTGAAGTCTAAATACGCACCCTGCACTAAAATTTTTTTAAAGGAGGAGATCTTGACTAAGGAAAACTTACATCGAGAAGTTATTTATTAGCACAGAACTGCTAAAAATGTCGTAAGAACAGTAATTTGCCTATAATGTATGAAGTTAGTTCTACCATAGATACAATATCCGCTAAAGGTAAATATTGTGAAAAAATTAAGAAAATGGCAGATAAAATAACAAACTGAATTAAAATAAAAAAAGGCCACAGAAGGTTTTATTTATGAAGGAAAAGTAAAACGAATGACGGAACTGATAATAAGAATTTAATAAATAAGTGTTCAAAATGTCAGAAAAAAATTATAGACTAAGAAAGAAATTTAAAATAATTTTTAAAATAAAATTTCTTACCCACTGAGTAAAGGTTGGCCATTCCGATGACCTTTTTTTTGTTTCGGGGCTACTAGCCCTGCAAAAAAGGGAGAAAATTATTAAAAGGTTCACAGTAGGTTGGTTTCGGAACGATAGAAGTTTTAACAAACCGAGAAAAAAATTCTATATTTTAAATCCCATCTGTCCAACTATCAGGACTTTGGAGAACTCTGAAATGAAGAAGGAAAATAAAATTTAAATCCTTCTTAACACCAAATAAATTGGAAATATACATGCCTGGTCCGGATGATTATCTGATTAACCTCCTTTTTCAGGCCATATATGCCGGATTGCTGATACTGCTCAGCAGCCCTGGAATTCTCCCGGAACATTATGTGGAAAAACTTGAATCACGAAATGGTTTCACGGAAATTTAAATGGACACAGTCCAGCTGGTAAAAAAGTATGACTATATTATCCACGTAATTGATCTGGAGGACATCGGTATTAAGATAAAACAATTTCATCACAATCTGGACATTATGCAGGACCAAACACACCGCGTTTCGGCATTTCATTTAATTAAAATTAATTTTCTTTATTTTTGTTTAATTTTTTATTTTTTAATTCAATGAATTCACTCTTTTAAATTTCATTCAAATGTCAAATTAATAAAATAAATTTTGCCCCCAATGAAATGTCAGTAACGCTGGGGAAATTGTAACTGTATAAAATGAAATTTTTTGTCAACCATTTTTATTATAAATAAAGATCTCATTCTTGTACTAAACACGAATAAAACCGGTCTTGTACTTTTTTTCGCTTGCGAGTTTTACCATTTTTGTTAAAAATCAGTGCCCTTAAATCGTTTATTAAAAAAAATCAACATTAAAATTTGCTTAAAAACAATATCTTTTTTTTCATTGTGCAAACAGTCTTTTAAAATCAATAAAGACGAAACATTTTGGCGCCCGAGCAGGGACAGTGTTTATTTTTAATTAAAAAAGTGTAAAATTCGCGTTTACCAAAACCGTATTTGCTAATTAAAAACTTTATTAAAATACTGCGCGTTCGTTACTAAAACAACCCGGTATAAACGTTTGTTTATAATTAAATAAACAAAATAATAAAAACAACAACAACTCATCATTAACTCTTTCAACCCCCAGAAGATTTGGAATTCATCTAGATGCCCAGGTGTAGCTGTATTTTGTGCAAAAAGGAACGTCAAGAAAACATCAACCAGGTATTTAAGAATAAATAATTTGTGTGAGACTTTGCATTTAATTTTTAAATAACAAAGATTAAATTTAAAATTCGTTTAAAGCAAAAGTTTTATTCCACACGAAGAATTATTTGTTCTTTTCGTCAATTCGTTTATGTCCTAAATAGTGAAACACACACACATAGTGATACAAAAGTGATTATTTATTTGAAGTTAAAAAGCACACTAAATATTTTCATTTGTTTATCAAATTTATTTGAATTAAATTTTCACTTAAATCTCGATCGATTTCTCATCTCGTGTTTTCTCTTAAATTCACCTGCTGCTCTCTTCGCTTCCATTGCGTTAGATTTTCTGAAAATAGAAAACTATTTACAAAAATTAATAATTAACACTCACCAATATATATACTTCCATTTTGGTTGTTTGCTGTTTATTTGTACTGACGTTTGTTTAGTTATCACTTGTTCTTTTAATACCTCCATTCGATTTATTATTGTGATTAGTTTTTGTTACATTAATTTCATTAATGTTACTTGTAACTTGGCATCATTATATCGCAGCAGATCGTGACGTCAGTTAATTTACATACGAATAGGAGGGAAAGAAATATAAGAAAAACAAACAGTTAGTTAGTTAGTTAGGAGTGGCAGCCTCTGACGAAGCTCACTTGAGCACAAACGAATGGCCCGTTGTGATACCACAAAGAAGGCGGCATGACTCCCATTACCCAGCCGAGAACCATGAGGATTCACGGATGAACTTCGCTATGTCCCTTATAGAGGGGGATGATAGCTCCGTAAGAGTTCCAAAGAAAGGAGAGCCCAGAATTCACAGGAGGTGCAGTTTGGTCCAGTCGCCGTAGCAGCGTGTTGACTGCCAGATTCCAGATGAGGGGAGCCAATACGCTACCTTGTGGAGTGCCTCTTCCCACTACCCTTTCAACGTGATCATTTCCCAAGGTGGACGTGATGATACGTGTCTTCAGTAGTTGCGCAATGAATACCACCAGATTTGCATCAAGATCGAGATCCAAGAGGGCCTTTATAACGGCATTGGGACAGACGTTATTGAAAGCTCCTTCTATGTCAAGAAACACTGCAAGCGTAAATTCCTTATTTGAAAGGGACCTTTCAACATCGGATAATAACACATGCAGCGCTGTTTCCACAGATTTCCCTTTCGTGTAGGCATGCTGCGAGCTAGAAATTAGCGCGGGATTTATGGAGTTCCTGATCTGAAGATCAAGAATCCTTTCCAGCGTTTTGAGTAAGAATGACGACAGGCTTATGGGCCTAAAGTCCTTGGGTTTAATAGGAGATGTCTTCCCCGCTTTAGGGATGAAAACAACCCGGGCAACACGCCAACCTATGGCCATGTAAGTATTTTCCAGGCAAGCATTGTAGATTTGCAATAGCCATGGTTTAATGAGGTCTATGCCATGTTACAAGTCCGCTGGAATGATATTGTCAATTCCAGGAGACTTTAAGGCATCAAACGACATGATGGCCCGCTCTAAGTGAGCATTGGTCACCTGGAAAGTGGGTGGGAAAACCGACGCGGAATTCACAATCCCCATCGCTTCGTCAATCCTTTCACTACCAGGGAAGTGAGTATCAAGCAGCGTCTCTAAGGTATCGATTACAGAGTCCGTCCATTTACCGTCCGGCTCCTGAATACTCTCAATAACTCTCGGGGACGTGCTAAGAATCCTGCGTAGCCTGCTGGTTTCGGACGAGCTTTCTATGTTGCCACAGAAAGTTTTCCACGAGGCTCTTTTGGATCTACGTATGGCATACTTAAACTACCTTTGTTTATCCTTGTAGGGCAGCCAGTTTCCACTATTTTTGGCCCTATTAAAGAGTCTTCTACATTCCTTACGTAACTCTGCAATCTCCGTATTCCACCAAGGGGGTTTCGGTTTACCCCTTGGCTTCGGTGGATTGCAGGCCGCTTTCGCCGCAGAGCATATCTGCAAGGTCAAGAATTCAACCGCCCGATCAATATCGCAGTGGTCATTAATCTTGAAGGGAGCCGGCCTTAGGCCAAGCTCTAAAATGGACCGAAATTTATTCCAGTCCGTTTGTTTCCTATTTATGTAGGAGTGACACACTCCGGAGCTTACTGATTCTAGATCTAATTTATAAGATTAATACCTATGGTCAGAAAAGGAGCACTCTTGAGAGACACTCCAATTTCTGACATATCAGACCAGCCACCACCTGTCAAGGTAAGATCGAGAACCTCCCTTCTACTCGAAGTGACGAAGGTAGGCTCACTTCCCCTATTGACAATACTTAAGTCATACAATAATATAAAATCAAAAAGAGACTCACCCCGTTCATTGACATCCGTGCTGCACCACATATGGTGATGAGCGTTAGCATCGGCCCCAATGATGACTGGCGTTTGACTGCTGTTAGCCTCTGCAACCAGAAGCTTTAGCAGGTCATGTGGTGGTGAATTACCATGATCATGGGCCATATAACTGGAGACCACCCAGACATCCTTCGAGCCCGTCTTCACTGCTGTGGCAACGCTGTCTCTGTCACTGAATCTGCGAAGAAAGAAAGCGTTAATATTATACTTAATCATAATACAGGCCCTGGGTTAACCTTGACCTGTGACGTAGACAGTTTTGTAGCCGTCCATAGATAGTCCGGAAACCCGATCATTAATAACCCATGGTTCCTGGACCAGAACAATATCCTCTCCTTTCTGTGACAGGCGGAGGAGTAAGGCCACAGAAGCAGCGATGGAATGATGAAGGTTAATTTGCACAACCCTCATCATCATTATTTTTGGCCGTAAGGGAAGCGTCGGAATCGCCCTCAGACAGGAGTGATTCCTCGCTTTTTGCCAGGTATTCGGATCCGAGACTCATTTGCCGGAAAAAGTCGCCAGCAAACTCAGATAAAGAGATGACGCTTCTTGTGTCATCCGACATATCTGAACCGCACATGGAGGCCGGAGCCAATTGTAAAGGTTTAGTTTGTCCAAGGCAACCTCTGGTACCAGAGGTTCCGTGGGAGGTTTAGAATTTTCCCTATATTATCCCCCTTATAGATCCTGAGGGAGATCGAGTCGAAACGGTAGTTGATCTTTACTTTAGCGACCTTCCAGTCGGCCGTAGGCAGCTCTTTATTGCTAAGTTTAATTAGCTCCAGAAATTCATCCGGAGTGGAGGGATCTGCCGGGATTCGGGCGAAGGATCTTGCACGGTTCGGAATCTGATCTTTGTATACAGCTAAGAGCTTAGCACCCGACCAGATTTCACCTAGGCTGTCAATTGCCTGCTTGTACAGGTCCGCTGAGCGTTGATCAGCACAAGCGATCAATTTAACATGCCCCTGATACCAGCCCGCATCACGGCATAAGGGGGAGGGGCCAGGATTGGCTGAAATTATGTCCTTATAGACACTGCGAAGAGCCGCTTGGATTAACCTCCAATTATCTGGAAATATAGTCCCGTCACTTTTACCAGTGTCTATTATAGCCAAAACGAGGCTATCCTTAACTATCTCGCTAAGGGGACGTGAGGACACCGGTTTGGATATTAAAGTTTTTGGCCTTTTAGGCAGTTGAGGGACTGTCGTAGCGGTTTCCTCAGCCGACCTTTGTCGTTTCTGAGGTGCCAAGTTAGGTGAAGCGAGACTCCACGTTCTGTTTGGCCCATTTATGTTTAGTCTGGTCCTTTTCAGACAAAGTGTTCGGATCTTGCCCACCAAGCTTTTGCAGGATCCGGTAGGCAGATCTTCTGGTCGTATACGCCCGCGTCGATGCGGTGGTGTGTGCCCAAGAAGAGGAGGACGTGCTAGGGCCCAGACTACCAGTTGTTTGGACTGGCTTAACCAATGTCCTTACATCAGTAGTTGGACCAATATGCGGGGGAGCCCCTCTTTCACTCTGTTTTGTAGCAGGAATGATTGTGTTGCTCGAAGAGGACATTACGCAACCCTTGGGGATTGCGGTGCGGGATGTCGAGGCAGACAACAGAGTCGCTGAACCCAGCTGTGGTCTGGAGGTAGAGGTCACAGACGAAGGTTGTTTATGGATTGCCGGCTTTTGCCATTGCAATACAACCGGCTCCCTTTTAGGGTTGGCCTTTGTGGTCTTTTTTGTAGTTAAAGTTTTGTCCATGCGAAATGGGTCCCCACTCATAGCCGCTATCTCCACCCGTATGTGTAGTCAACTCAAAGGTCCCATGGTTATCTATGCAAGCAGGGAGGCCATGCGAGGGTTGACACCAGCCTTCATGGGGACAGGTGCTCAGAGCCAGACCGTTGCTAATTGGGAGTTAACTCAACCAAACCTACACCACCAACTTAACGGTGACGGGTATCGAACGTACTATGAGGCCTGCCAGGGTTTTAACGGGACGGAGATAGTTATGTGACCTTAAACTGGAGCCGTTCCCACAGGGTTTCACCCCGGTGCTACTAGGTCCAGAAGCCATAACCACCAGCCCAAGTCAAACAAAACAGACAGAAAGAGGTCGTGCCAAGGGGGGGGGGGGGGGTATAGATCATTTAGCGTTACCCAGAATGCACTACGTGGAAGCGATCTATGTTACATCCCAAAAACCAAACAGTTAACCCAGCAAACAATTTTTTTTGAATTTCACAAACCAATATTGTTGAGCTGCAGAATATTAAATTCTCACGGTAAAACGTTTGATTGCTGTAAATATTTCAGTAATCGCGTTAATTAGTACAATTTGGTATATTTTCTGAATTTTTTGGAAGTTTTTAGATCTCGAAAATTTTTAAATATTATTTATTTTCTTGAGGTCCTTCCAGTAGTAGTTCGAAATGTAATCGGAGAAACGATAAGAAATAAATAAACAAAATGCAAAGCAGTAAGAGATCTGCCAAGTCTAATAGTTTGGAACTTTTAGTACAACAGAAAAATAAGGTATTAAACAATATTGACAGGATTCGGCGATCACTTCGAGAGAAACTATTTCTTTCAATGCAATCGAATTAGAATGCCGCCTTGAAATCCTTAATTCTTACATTGAACAAGCAATGACTTTTCAGGCAGAAATTGATATATTAGATCCAGAAAATGATGAAAGGCCTGAAGTCGAAGATTTATGTGTGTCAACTAAGTGCTTGCTTCTTGGATATTTAACACCTAATAGAAGACAAAGCTCCCAGGATACTACTGCTGGATGGTCATCCCATCGTAGTAGCCTGCCAATAATGAAATTGCCAAAATTTAGCGGCAAGTACTCTGAGTACAAAAATTTTATAAGCTTGTTTGAAAGTTTGGTAGACCACGATATTTCTCTTACAAATATAGATAAATTTAATCACTTACTTTCCTGTTTATCTGACCAAGCTCTGGGTACTGTCAAGGCTTTTCAAGTCACTGAAGAGAATTACCTCAAAGCGCTTTATGACAATCCTTGCCTAATATTTTTCGATAACATTCGACAATTATTTAATTTGCCTGAAATTCCAAAGGCTTCATCAAGCGCTTTGAGGAGCATGATAGACACTGTGTCTGCCATTTACGATTCACTATCATCAATTGGTGATGATAAGGCAATTACGAGTGCCATTCTTATACATCTGGTAATGACAAAAGTAGATCCAATCACCAGATCAAAGTGCGAAGAACAACTTGATTATCAAAAGTTGCCCTTATGGAGTAATTGCAAGGCAGCCTTGAATAAACGATATCAACATATTTCAGCTAAAGAAGCTTCGTGTTCAAGAGCTAAGCCTAATGCTAACATTAATAAAAAACCTGACACATCCAATAGAAGAAAATCTAATTCTTCATTTTCTTGCCAAACTTATAATCAGCAAAGCCAACAAAATTCGAAATGCCTATTTTGTAAATCGACACAGCATTATTTATCAAATTGTCCTTCTTTTACTGCTGTGCCTGTTCAGCAGAGATTTGACTTTGTTAAAGGCGTTCCTGCCTGTATGAATTGCCTAAAAAAAGGACACACAGTTACTAAATGTAAGTCGTCGAAGTGTCGAGTTTGTAGTCGCTCACATCATATTTTACTGCACATTTATGCTACAAGTGAAAACACACTAAGTGTTTCAAATAGTTCTGATCCAAATCAGCCGTCAACTTCATCCAGAGCTTCCGTAAATCATTCGTCTTTCAAAAAAGACTATGTTATTTTGGCCACAGCTTTATTTAAAATAAGAAATAGTTCTGGACGATATGTTCTAGCAAGAACTTTACTGGATTCCGATTCGCAAATCAATTTTGTGACCGAGGAACTTTCACAACGATTACAATTACAAAAAGAGCAAAGAAATCTCAGTTTGACTGGTGTTGGGAAAACGAATTCACCCGCCAAATATAAACTTCAGGCAAATGTGAGATCTCGAACCAATTCCTACGAATTTTCATCAGAATTCTGGATCCTTCGATCGATTTCCAACTACCAACCTGATCGAACGATTTCGACTTCAGGTTGGAATTTGCCTTCGAATATTGAATTAGCTAATCCATGTTTTTATAAGCCTCAAAAGATTGACATGTTGATCGGCGCTGAGATTTTCTTCGAGTTATTATGCGTTGGTCAAATTAAACAAAATCCAAACATTCCAACACTTCAAAAGACTTTGCTAGGTTAGATTGTTTCTGGTAAATACAAGGAGCCTAGAGAAACTACTTCTAATTATTGCCATTTAAGTCAAACAAGAGAGAGTGACGACTCTTTAGATATAATAGTTCGTAGATTTTGGGAACTGGAGGTAACTCCTAGAGAGGCAAAAATTCCTTCAATGGAGCACCAGAAATGTGAAGAAAATTTTTCAAGATCTGTTTAGCGATTGGCATCGGGCAGATTTAAAGTGGCGCTACCTTTCAAAGCGGATCTAAAAGCGTTGGGTCTCTCTTTTGAAACAGCCAGAAGACGATTCTTGTCTTTAAAACGTCGTTTGTCAAAAGAACCACAATCGAAAGAGATGTATAACTCTTTTATGAAAGAATACATTAACTTGGGTCATATGTCTATCGCGGACAACAAGATTCCCAGTACGCCTCACTATTTCATTCCACATCAGTGCGTGTTACGACCGCAAAGCACTTCTACCAAACTTCGTGTAGTTTTCGACGCCTCTTGCAAAACCTCTACGAATTTTTCACTTAACGATCTACGAATGATTGGTCCAACTATTCAAGAAGAACTATATTCCACGCTTGTTCGTTTTCGTATGCACAATAGCATAATAGCTGACAATTAGAAAATGTACCGTCAAGTTTTGATAGACGAGGCCGATAGAGATTTCCAATTAATATTATGGCGTGAAGATCAATCAAAAAATCTTGAAGTCTAAAGATTGAACACGGTGACTTATGGTACATCATCGGCTCCATTTCTGGCAATACGATGTCTGACACATTTGAGCGAATTGTTCGAAGAAACGCAACCTATTGGATCAAAAATAATAAAAAGAGACTTTTATGTTGACGACTTGCTAACTGGCGCCGATTCTATTGAAGAACTCAATATAATCAGCACCCAAGTCACAAATATTTTACAATCGGCAGGTTTCAATTTAACTAAATGGTTTACGAATTATAATAACCTGCCCGATTCTGTTAGAATTGAAAAATCAGTACCAATAGATCCTGATCTCACGAAGACTTTAGGCACTTATTGGCGTCCGAAGAGTGATGTATTTATATACCACTTAGATGATTCTTTCAAAGACTTAAGAGCAACAAAAAGAAACATATTATCTGTTTCGGCCAGACTCTTTGATCCACTCGGACTTTTGTGTCCTTTGGTTATTAAAGCCAAAGTTCTTCTTCAAGAACTATGGCTTATGAAGTTGGATTGGGATGAATCAATCCCCACGCGTTTGAACACATCTTGGGAGAATTTCAAGTCCAATTTATTAAAAATTGACGTGATAAAAATTCCCAGATATGTTTTAACCACTTCAAAAACCAAATGTCAAATTCATGGGTTTTCTGACGCATCAATGAGAGCGTATGGCTGCTGCCTTTACATACGGAGTAGAGCTGCTAATAAAACTTCTTGCCGCTTGTTAACGGCCAAATCTAAAGTTGCTCCTCTGAAGACTAAATCTCTGCCGAGACTAGAGTTATGTGCAACCCATTTATTGGGTAATTGTGGTCTAAAATAAAACCCATTATTTCGTTTGAGGTTGAAAACGTAACATTGTGGACGGATTCAGAAATCACATTACACTGGATTCAGACTCATCCATCAACGTTGGCGACATTTGTTTCAAATAGAGTTTCTGAAATCCAAGAATTATCGGACCACGTCACATGGCGACATGTTCCAACTAAGGATAATCCGGCCGATATAGTTTTGAGAGTTAGTAATGTCGACGAACTAATTTATTCTATTTGGTTTAATGGCCCTATTTTTCTACTCCAAGAGAGTAACACGTGGCCAGTAAACAACCACTTCAACCTGACAATTGAAGAAGAATCGCTGGAAAAGCGGAAATCAAGCGTTTTCTTTGCTGTAGAGGAAAACAATAACTATATTTTTAAGGTGATTGAGAGCTATTCATCATATACTAAAATGATTCGAGTACTCACCTACGTTTTTCGTTTTCTTGATATTGCTCGAGGAAACAACTGCCGCAATTTGGGTGAACCTACAGCGAAGGAAATGAATTAGACATTCCTTCACTTAGTTGAATTCCAGCAAAAATGCGACTATGCTGACGAATTAAAAAGGCTTAGCAAATCACAGATATTGCCTTCAAATTTGCAACGTCTGAATCCCTTCGTCCATCAATACAAGGATGAACAGCGCTCGTTTTCACTACTTAGGGTAGGCGGGCGATTGCTTAGTGCACCAATTGCATACGACGCAAAATTTCCCCTTTTGATGTCAAAGAAGTCGCATTTTATAACCATTTATCTATGACACTTGCACTTAACTAACTGTCATGCTGGTGCAAAGGCTTTGGTAGCTATTTTGCGAGACAGAATATGGCTGATAAATGCTAGAGAAGAATGTACGAAAATAGTTCGCAAGTGCATACATTGTTTTCGATACAAACCTAAATTATTGAATCAAATTATGGGAAATTTGCCCGCTGACAGGGTGAGAGCTCTACGCCCGTGATATGCGTCGTAGACTTTTGCGGCCCAGTTAATGTAACACTTAAAATTCGTGGCCGACCACCCGTAAAGATGTATATTGCTATATTAATGTGTTTTACCTCAAAAGCTGTACATATTGAGTTGGTAACTGATCTGTCTTCAAATTCTTTTATTCTTTGTCTTCAAAGGCTCATCGGCAGGAGAGGTCTCCCGGAGATGATTTTCTGCGACAACGCAACCAATTTTGTCGGTGCCAGTCGAGAGCTAGTGGAGCTTCGACAGGCAATGGAAACCGGTGCCAAGGACGCCGCGTCGTACGCTGCTAACAAGGGGGTGCCCTTCAACTTCATTCCGCCACGAGCTCCACATTTCGGCGGTCTGTGGGAAGCAGCCGTCAAATCTGCCAAGGGCCTACTCATGAGGACCATAGGCAAGGTGCTACTAACCACCGAAGAGCTGCAGACAGTGCTGATAGAGATCGAGGCAGTATTGAACTCCAGGCCTATCGCTCCCAACAGCAACGATCCCAACGATGGAGAAGTGCTCACTCCAGCGCACCTTCTAATAGGAGAGAGCCTGCTTGCGCTGCCGCAAGGATCGCATCAAGGCGGTCTGGACAAGCTGACGTGTTGCAAGAGATGGCGGCTTATCTGCGCACTCAAGCAGACGTTTTGGCGGTCTTGGGAGAGAGATTACGTCCGCAGCCTCCAAATCAAGACGAAGTGGGCCGAAGAAGAAGAAGACCTCGCCGTCGGCAAGCTCGTCGTCGTCCACGAGGATAACACTCCACCACTGCATTGGCGAACCGGCGAGTTCAGGAGGTAATCCGAAGCGCAGACAGCAGAGTGAGAGTAGCGCAAGTCAGGACTAGAAACGGGGTTCTGACCAGGCCGATCCATAAATTGGCGCTTCTTCCTCTCAACTGAAGACCGCAAGTCCTTCAATGGGGCCGGTGTTTCGGCATTTCATTTAATTAAAATTAATTTTCTTTATTTTTGTTTAATTTTTTATTTTTTAATTCAATGAATTCACTCTTTTAAATTTAATTCAAATGTCAAATTAATAAAAAAAAATTTTGCCCCCAATGAAATGTCAGTTACGCTGGGGAAATTGTAACTGTATAAAATGAAATTTTTTGTCAACCATTTTTATTATAAATAAAGATCTCATTCTTGTACTAAACACGAATAAAACCGGTCTTGTACTTTTTTTCGCTTGCGAGTTTTACCATTTTTGTTAAAAATCAGTGCCCTTAAATCGTTTATTAAAAACAATCAACATTAAAAGTTTGCTTAAAACAATATCTTTTTTTCATTGTGCAAACAGTCTTTAAGAATCATTAAAGACGAAACAGATATAAAAGACGGTCTGCGTACCCCGTTGCTTCGACGAAAAACCAGAGGGTTGGTGAACGCCGGAGGAGCCCACATGAAGTTTGTTTTCGGAACAATGGACGAGGAAGATAAACAAAACATTGAGGAACAGCAACGAGTGATGGCAAAAAACAACAACCAGTTGATAGAAGGTTTAAACCAACAGATAATTATTAACGAAAATTTCAACAAGTCTATACATACACTGAAGGCCGTCGTACTGACAGATAGGCAAGAAATAAAAGATAGAATTAACAAAGTTAATGACCTGAGCCAAAACCTAATCAAAGAAAATTGTGCAGCCCTGCAATTGTTTAAGATCGACATACTTAAGAGAAAAATAGAAAACCTACAGCAAACAGTGGCATCCGCTAGACTGGGAATTTTAACGGGACGGAGGTAGTTATGACCTTAAACTGGAGCCGTTCCCACAGGGTTTCACCCCGGTGCTACTAGGTCCAGAAGCCATAACCACCAGCCCAAGTCAAACAAAACAGACAGAAAGAGGTCGTGCCAAGGGGGGGGGGGGGGGTATAGATCATTTAGCGTTACCCAGAATGCACTACGTGGAAGCGATCTATGTTACATCCCAAAAACCAAACAGTTAACCCAGCAAACAATTTTTTTTGAATTTCACAAACCAATATTGTTGAGCTGCAGAATATTAAATTCTCACGGTAAAACGTTTGATTGCTGTATATATTTCAGTAATCGCGTTAATTAGTACAATTTGGTATATTTTCTGAATTTTTTGGAAGTTTTTAGATCTCGAAAATTTTTAAATATTATTTATTTTCTTGAGGTCCTTCCAGTAGTAGTTCGAAATGTAATCGGAGAAACGATAAGAAATAAATAAACAAAATGCAAAGCAGTAAGAGATCTGCCAAGTCTAATAGTTTGGAACTTTTAGTACAACAGAAAAATAAGGTATTAAACAATATTGACAGGATTCGGCGATCACTTCGAGAGAAACTATTTCTTTCAATGCAATCGAATTAGAATGCCGCCTTGAAATCCTTAATTCTTACATTGAACAAGCAATGACTTTTCAGGCAGAAATTGATATATTAGATCCAGAAAATGATGAAAGGCCTGAAGTCGAAGATTTATGTGTGTCAACTAAGTGCTTGCTTCTTGGATATTTAACACCTAATAGAAGACAAAGCTCCCAAAAAAAATTTTGCCCCCAATGAAATGTCAGTTACGCTGGGGAAATTGTAACTGTATAAAATAAAATTTTTTTTCAACCATTTTTATTATAAATAAAGATCTCATTCTTGTACTAAACACGAATAAAACCGGTCTTGTACTTTTTTTCGCTTGCGAGTTTTACCATTTTTGTTAAAAATCAGTGCCCTTAAATCGTTTATTAAAAACAATCAACATTAAAAGTTTGCTTAAAAACAATATCTTTTTTTCATTGTGCAAACAGTCTTTAAGAATCATTAAAGACGAAACAGATATAAAAGACGGTCTGCGTACCCTGTTGCTTCGACGAAAAACCAGAGGGTTGGTGAACGCCGGAGGAGCCCACATGAAGTTTGTTTTCGGAACAATGGACGAGGAAGATAAACAAAACATTGAGGAACAGCAACGAGTGATGGCAAAAAACAACAACCAGTTGATAGAAGGTTTAAACCAACAGATAATTATTAACGAAAATTTCAACAAGTCTATACATACACTGAAGGCCGTCGTACTGACAGATAGGCAAGAAATAAAAGATAGAATTAACAAAGTTAATGACCTGAGCCAAAACCTAATCAAAGAAAATTGTGCAGCCCTGCAATTGTTTAAGATCGACATACTTAAGAGAAAAATAGAAAACCTACAGCAAACAGTGGCATCCGCTAGACTGGGAATTTTAACGGGACGGAGGTAGTTATGACCTTAAACTGGAGCCGTTCCCACAGGGTTTCACCCCGGTGCTACTAGGTCCAGAAGCCATAACCACCAGCCCAAGTCAAACAAAACAGACAGAAAGAGGTCGTGCCAAGGGGGGGGGGGGGGGTATAGATCATTTAGCGTTACCCAGAATGCACTACGTGGAAGCGATCTATGTTACATCCCAAAAACCAAACAGTTAACCCAGCAAACAATTTTTTTTGAATTTCACAAACCAATATTGTTGAGCTGCAGAATATTAAATTCTCACGGTAAAACGTTTGATTGCTGTATATATTTCAGTAATCGCGTTAATTAGTACAATTTGGTATATTTTCTGAATTTTTTGGAAGTTTTTAGATCTCGAAAATTTTTAAATATTATTTATTTTCTTGAGGTCCTTCCAGTAGTAGTTCGAAATGTAATCGGAGAAACGATAAAAAATAAATAAACAAAATGCAAAGCAGTAAGAGATCTGCCAAGTCTAATAGTTTGGAACTTTTAGTACAACAGAAAAATAAGGTATTAAACAATATTGACAGGATTCGGCGATCACTTCGAGAGAAACTATTTCTTTCAATGCAATCGAATTAGAATGCCGCCTTGAAATCCTTAATTCTTACATTGAACAAGCAATGACTTTTCAGGCAGAAATTGATATATTAGATCCAGAAAATGATGAAAGGCCTGAAGTCGAAGATTTATGTGTGTCAACTAAGTGCTTGCTTCTTGGATATTTAACACCTAATAGAAGACAAAGCTCCCAAAAAAAATTTTGCCCCCAATGAAATGTCAGTTACGCTGGGGAAATTGTAACTGTATAAAATGAAATTTTTTGTCAACCATTTTTATTATAAATAAACATCTCATTCTTGTACTAAACACAAATAAAACCGGTCTTTTACTTTTTTTCGCTTGCGAGTTTTACCATTTTTGTTAAAAATCAGTGCCCTTAAATCGTTTATTAAAAACAATCAACATTAAAAGTTTGCTTAAAAACAATATCTTTTTTTCATTGTGCAAACAGTCTTTAAGAATCATTAAAGACGAAACAGATATAAAAGACGGTCTGCGTACCCTGTTGCTTCGACGAAAAACCAGAGGGTTGGTGAACGCCGGAGGAGCCCACATGAAGTTTGTTTTCGGAACAATGGACGAGGAAGATAAACAAAACATTGAGGAACAGCAACGAGTGATGGCAAAAAACAACAACCAGTTGATAGAAGGTTTAAACCAACAGATAATTATTAACGAAAATTTCAACAAGTCTATACATACACTGAAGGCCGTCGTACTGACAGATAGGCAAGAAATAAAAGATAGAATTAACAAAGTTAATGACCTGAGCCAAAACCTAATCAAAGAAAATTGTGCAGCCCTGCAATTGTTTAAGATCGACATACTTAAGAGAAAAATAGAAAACCTACAGCAAACAGTGGCATCCGCTAGACTGGGAATTTTTTCACCAGACTTGTTGAACAAGGAGGAGATAGAGACATTCAAAATAGATGTCAAAAAATTGAAGGACATAAAATTGGGGCGGTGACAAGTCAAAGCAGGACTATCAGCCTAATTATCAAAGTGCCACTGGAAAAGATTTCACTTGCAAGGTCTGTGACTGTACCTGCGCCCAACGGGGAAAACCTTCAAATAGATGAAGACATGGAAAGTATAGTTAGAATAGGGAATTTTTGCTTACGTAAGGGGAAGCGTGCTTTTTGCGTTAAAGGACTCTCGGAGCTGTGTGTTTAGACAACCGTGCAAAATGGTGAAAAAACTAAGTCAACTTTTAATCCAGATAGACGATAGTAACGTAATCGTTATCAACACAAATCTCACTAACTTAAAAAGCACTTGTGACAGCCGTGGGTTGAGGCTGAAGAGCCATTACTATATTCAATTCAACAATTGTACTATCAAGTTACCCAGAACTTAACATTCACTAAAAAATGGACGAAATACCAGCAGAGCCTCGCGTTGTCCCATACGAAAACATATTTTGACACAGAAAGGCCACTAATGTTTGACGATATAGTCCTCCACCAGGAAGAAAATATCAAAAAGATACATGAGCTACATGTCTACAAAATAGTAACAACAACCATGGGCATAACAACCCTTGCATAACTAGAAGGACTGACGGTCACAGTGATTGCCTTATGCAAGGATAGGGACGGGTGAGCGTTAAGATAGCGCAAAATAGAATAATAAAGGATACAGCGTGAATTCACAGATAAGGCGGAACCTCGCCGAATACCTGGCATTATCAGTCAACCCTCCTATATATTTTGATGTTTTTTTTTTAATTTTATCTCATTTAAAATTTAATAAATAAAAGCACTCTTGTTTTTAAACACTGAGTTTTGGAATGCAAATATTTTAAAGTACTTACTTCATAACAGCATCAAATTTGCTTAAAAAGTAAAGTCTTTGCCTAATCAATCGAAAGTATACATACGTACATGCCTTTTACGGTGTTGGCTCATTCATTTTATTGGATTGTTAAGAAAAAGAATATTCTGCAACATTTTTATGCACCTGTATGTTTACATTCTTTGTTAGCAAATGTTTTAAAATTTTAAATATGTATATTTTGTTTAAAATTTTTGTGTCTGATTTCTTGTGCCTGAGGATAATGCTTTTATGTAATAATTTAAATTCCACAAACAAAAGAATTCATATTCTCAAAAGTGCTATTACGCGTACGTGAACATTGGAGCATGTAAATTATTTTTGTTTAAAGAATTTTTCTATAAAAAAAATATTTTTCTGTTATGCGTTTTTACACACACAACACGTCTTTATTTGTCAAAAGCAAAATTACAAGTAATTAATTCTAAAATACATTTTACTTAAGTTACCCTAGCATTCAGCCGATCACGCCACCTCTTCATGTTGACTCGTGTATTCACCAGACGCATACTCAGCAATATCGGTGGGAACAGCATAGTCAGCAATATTAATGGGAACAAAGCTACGTTGCTGTTGGAATGTGTTGTAATTGGAGGTGCAACGTAAGCTTTGTTAATGTGTGAATTATTTTATATTTTTTTGGAGTTTAAGTGTTTTCTGTGTTAACTCCTCCCCCTCTAAGATCATACGTCCTCGTATGATAATTTTTTAGAAAAAGGGTAAATCGTGAATTTTGCTCCTTCCTAAACCTCCCGTTGGCAATGATGGAGATTTCTTCCGGTTTAGGCAAACACCAATGTCTTCTATTGTTTTTGTTTCTTCTTTTGGTGTTTGTGTTTTCTTATCTGTTTCGGGAACTTGTTCTTGTTCTTTGGTTGTCTTATTGCGATTTCGCCTTATGATCGAGACGATAATGATTAGAAGTAACAGAGCTAATATTAGCACAATATTAATGGACAAATTAACTTTGTTTTCAGTTTTTAGTTGTTGTATAATGTGAGAATTGTTGACATTTAAAGCTTCCATTCTTTCCAAAGTTATGACCTCTTCTTGAAAATTCACAGTTACTGGCTGGAAAAATGCAGGTAGTGGCTTGGTAAAGGTAACCTGGGTTATTAAATATGTTTGGTTATCTATCCGTACTGTAGAATTTAGATGGTGAATCAGAAAGGTGCCGTTCAAAACGATTGTTGAGTTATCGATTGATATATTTCCTTCGAATTGGTTCAGTAGTATCATACTTTCGTCAATTTTCTCTATAGGCGGCACGTGTTCGTCGTTGGTTGTTATGCATCGTGATGGCTTACTCTTCAGCAAATTAGGGATACATTCAGATCCATTTAGATCTATGGTATTTTCTTTTTCACAAATACTTAAACTATTGTAATTTTTACATTCATTTTTAATTCCATATATTTTACCATAACATTTTAAGATATTTTTAAAATTGGTCTTATTTACTACGTTCTTACTTTTTACAGGTCTAATTAAAAGGTTTTCGCAATTCTGTTTATTTGTGGTTGGAATATTTACAATATTAATTATTTCCCTATCATTTGAAGCTACTTTAATTTTGGAAAAATTTAATAATTCGTCTATGTTACCAAATGGAATATTATCAAAGATATTTCTTAAAATTTCTATTTCAGAATTAGAAAAAATAAATGAATTTACTGTATTTGATTTGGCCCAATGAATTGCGTATTCGATATTTGATAGTTCTTCTTTAACAATCTCTAGTTTATATTTAAAATCTATTAAAGGCTTCTCTTGAAGTTTATTTTCTAACAATTTTGAAATGTTGTTAGTCATGATTGATAATTTGTTCACTTTATCAAGTGCCATTTGATTTATTATAACTTGGTTATTATTATTTTGCAAAACATTATTAATTTTCTTCTCTATAACTTCAAAATCAGAATGATAGGGGATTTCCGGCCAACCACTTCCAAGCACTTCCAATAAAATCAAGTGATCTCTTTGTCCTTGCCTTGGATCTAAGTCTGTTTAGACTGGATTTCATCTGGGATATGGTATTCGATAGGTAAGGCAGAATCGAATTATCAGTGTTGTTGTACATGCGAACTCCATCCTCAAGTTTCTGCACCAATTCCTCATATTGTCCCAAGTCAATCGTGTGAATCAATCTAAAAACACCTGTTTGAATCTTCGCTGGGCCGGTGTTTACAACGATTAATTTCGAATTGGAATAATCCATTATCTGGAATTCACCCATAATAGACCCGAAGGTTAACAGTATCCTGTAAAAAAAATTATCAGTACTTAAGTTTAATTCGTCCTAAAAGATACAGTAGTCCGAAGATAAAAAGGAAGTTTCTAATTTCTAATGTGACTCTTATGGATCACACGGCCACTATTCGTAACAATTGTTGTATCCCTGTTTTCTTTTACTATCTCACTTTTAAATCGACTACTCAATTTCGTGCCCAATCTTTTGTTGTTTCTCACATATATTAGTTGGCCAGGCACATAGTTCTTAACAGGCGTTTTTTTTTTCTATTATGGTAAGCATATCCTGTTCCTGTTTCTGTTTTAGCCTTTCGATGTTTGACAGCCTTGTTTTTTCGTAGTCCTGTGGGGAAAATTCGATTGTACGTCCAAAATATAAATCTACAGGCCTTCTTTTAGTGGTAGAATGAATTGAATGATTATACTCATTTACTGATTTTTCCAGCAATTCTTCGAAACTCCTAGACGTTCCATCCTCTTTCAGACATCTCATTAATTCCGCCAATGTGGAGTGAAATCGTTCTATCTGCCCGTTTGATTCACTCCTATAGGAAGGTCTAGTAAAAACATTAATTTTTAAGTCGTCCTTCATCATAAACATGATCGATGCAGAATTTAATGAGGGTTCATTGTCCATAACCACGTTCTTTGGTACTCCATAAAAAAACAAGAGTTCCCTTAGAGGCTTCCTAATATTTTCGGTAGATCTGCCCTGTAGTTGTTTGACTTGAACATATTTGGAAAATTTATCAATTGACGTTAATATTAGTTTCTTGTCCGTAGAAAATATGTCGATATGAACAGTATGGCCTGGATACATTGGAATTGGGGTCTCTTTAAGTACTGGATCATTTGGATGTCGTTCGTACTTGTTTGTCTTACATGTGGAGCATAATTTTATGATTCTCTTAATTTTTCCACTCATTCCTGGAAAGTAATATTTTTCTAAAATCTGTACTTTGTTTTCCCTATCGTTACGATGAGCTCTATTGTGTTCTTCGATTATTATGTTCTCTTGATCATTTTCAGATGTTATATCTTCGACCAGGAGCTGGGTAAATCTGCACTTGTAACTTGCAAAATGATTCGGGTATATTTTCTGGATCTTTCCCATTATAGGTTCGGGTGTTTTGATGCCATTTATTACAGATGGATTAAGGTATTTCTTAAGAATATTTATTAGTTTCTGTTCGTCGTAGTCGATTTCCGTTATTAGGTGGCGGTGAATTCCCGGAAAGATTATCCTAAACTGATATGAAGGCAAATTGTCAACACTGATTACCAATTGATTCTTAAATACATTAACAGGAGTTTCGACACTAGGTATTAAATGTTCGAATGAACTTTCCGCACTATGCTGAGTCATAGTAGAAGAACTTGATTGTTCCTCTAGAACGTTTAATCCATTATTATTCCTTGATAAGGCATCAGCTACCACATTTGTCTTACCAGGTTTATATTTTAGCTCATAGTTGTATTCCTCTAAAATGCATTTCCATCTTTTCATCTTAGAGTTATTATTATTGTTGATAAGAGCGTAGGTAAGTGGCTGATGATCAGTATAAATAATTACCTTCCTTGACCCATAAAGATAATTTCTTAAAGAAACCAGCGACTATATGATTGCAAGCATCTCCTTTTTGTTGGTCGCATAGCTTTCTTCGGTTTTACTGAGTGTCCTAGAAATAAATGTAATCGGTTTGTCATCTTGGCTAAGTACAGCTCCAATGGCGACGCTTGAAGCATCGGTTGTTAATTGGAACTCTTTTTCAAAATTAGGGTATGAAAGTATTACTTCCCTTGATATTAACGCATTTTTTAAGGCGTCGAAAGCTCCTTTTGCCTCGTCATCCAAGTCGATCTTAATTTGGTTAGATGCTGATTTCGATATACGTCCTTCCTCCCCTCTTAATAAGATTGTCAAGGGTTTGGCTATATCGACATAACTTTCGATAAAGCGTCTGTAATAGCCAGACAGACCCAGAAACGAACGCAGTTCCTTCAATGTTCTAGGGTAATCGAATTTCAATATTGATTTTACCTTTTTGGGATTCGTTTTTATACCATCCTTTGATACAATGAATCCCAGAAATTTCACTTCCCTTTTAAAGAATTCACACTTATCCAATTGAATTTTCATATGGGCCCGTTCCAGTGTACTAAAAATCTTGTCCACGTGTTCCAGGTGGGACTGTTCATCCCTACTGAAAATAATAATATCATCGACGTAAACATAGCATATCTTACCAATAAACTGTCGCAATATATCATCAAGTGCCCTTTGGAAAATCGAAGGGGCATTTTTCAACCCAAACGGTAATCTGCTAAATTCGTATTTACCATTATTAACAGAAAAAGCCGTTTTCTCCCTGTCCTTTTCCCTGAGGGGAATTTGGTGAAAACCACTTTTCAAATCCAAAACAGTAAAATATTGATTTTCACCCAGGTTGGAAAGTACATCATTAATATCCGGTATGGGGTATTTATCTACTATCGTCACCGCATTCAGCCTTCTAAAATCCACAACCCACCTAAATTTTTTTCTTCCCGAGGCGTCCTCTTTCTTCGGTACTACCCATATAGGTGAGTTATATGGAGACCGCGAGGGTCTAATTATACCGTCGCGCACTAATTTGCCAATTTCCTCTTCCACAACGTCTTTTAGTGCCATGGGATATGGGTAATTTTTCGCGTATATTGGTAATTCATTTTCCGTTCTTATATCTGCAACTACCACAGTGGAATATGTGAGTTTCTCGTCTGGTTCGGCAAAAAGGTCATTATGATTTCTAATAATGTTCTCAAGGGATAATTTCTGATTTTCATTCAAATGTTGTGTTCGTAGTTCCATATTGTTCACACTTTGTGATATACGTTGTTTTATATTTATGCTTTGTCCACCCTTTATAGTAAAATAATTCTCAGCTGTATGGATAACTGCCGAGAGTTCCTTCATACTGTCATTTCCCAATATTGCATCGAATGAGTCAAAATTAGGTAGTAGGAAAAATTTAAAGGGTGTTTCCTGGATTCCAAATAAGTTCAGGAAAGTGTGTTGTGAAATTTTAATTCCGCTGTTTGCCGATTTGGTAAAGAAAATCTTGCCGTTATTCCTGGGGTTAGGTACTATATCTGGTCTTATGTAGTTCTTATTGCTTCCTGTATCTATTAAAAACGTAAGTATCTCTCCGTTCCTCGTTTTTGCCTCGAAGTATGGTAACGAGGAACTGTTTAATCTAAAAAATTCACTACTGGTTGGACTTCATCTAGTTGTTCCTCCTGTTGTCTTGCTGCGGTTTCTGATTCATCGGGAATTTGTTGTAAATATTCTTGAACGTAGTCTGCTTCATTATTCGCTGGTTGTTTATCGACTTCATTTCCTTCAGGTGGATAACTTGTCCATTCATACCACTCATCTTCTGGTACATAGTCGGCGTTTATATGAAAATTCCTTTGCATCTTGTTGACGGGTCCTTGAAAAGAGGCACCCGCGGATCGTTTTGGGTTTTGGTTTATTGCTGGTTGGTTCATATGATTAACTTGTCTCGTTTGGATTGATCGATCCACGTCCATAGGTTCCACGATGGATGGTTTGGAATAGTTTGAAGTTTGAACGTTCCGATTCAAGAATCTATTTTGCATTCCCGGATTGGGTTGTGGTCCCAAATTTGGTTGTGTGTTCGGAATTGTATTTGAATAACGATAGTTTGGATCATAGCCTCGGTTAAAATTATGCGTAGAATTATAACGAGGCCGAATTGGTGGTCTTAGTAGCATTGGTCCACCGCCGTTAGCAAGTTCGGGATAAAATCTTCGTCCATTTACCAGAGCTCGATTTGTAATACTTTTGTGCATGCTCATCCTGGACATTTGTCCGTGTGCATGATTCATACGGAACGTCATATTATCCAACTTGAGACAAATGTGTAATGCCTGTGGTAGTGAAGTTGAATCACGAACGCTAAGTAATGCCTTTTCTCGGTAGGTATTCGTCATTGTGTGGAGGCTGTTCTCTGCAAACTCTAAACAAGAAACCTTATCGAGAATTAGCGACAAGTGTTGGTACACGGTCTGGTAGAACTCCGTTATCGTTCTATTCCCCTGACACAGACTACTCATCTGATATTCCAACGTCCCTATGTCCCGTTTGTCGGAGTAGTGCATCGTAAGACACTTCTTTATCCTGGGCCAATCCAGAGGGGTCCTGTATGACTCCAAAGCTGCATCTGCTTCCCCAATAACCTTTGTGCGAATGGTATGCAAAATCGCGTAGTATCGCCCAGTTCCCTTCACGGATTCGTAGAGTCCTAAAACTCTTTCAACAGACTTTCTCCACGAGTTAAATTCCCCTTGTTTGCCGGAGAACTCTCTTAGAGATCTCACAATATCAGGAACCTTGTCCAGTTCCTCTAATCTGGTCGTAGTCGAAATTATAGGTTGATCTGCTCTTTCTTCCAATAAAAGGTCGGGGGGTGGCCTAAAGGCCTCGCTTATCATCGATGCTATTTGTTCCCTCTTAGTCGGGGTTAATGCCCCTGTAGAAGTTGCTCCCCCACTCGTTTGTGTCATCGTGAGAGTTCTGCTCAACCTTTCGGTTAATTCATCAACTGTTTCGTTTGGCATGATAAATGGTAAGGAAAGAATCTACCCTTAAGGACCGATTCGATTCGCCAGATTTTGAATACCAGAGAAAACAGAGAAAAAACAGGAACTTGTCATCATTTCCCTCTTAAAATAAAGAAAAAAATCGCACATGCATTGCTAATGCCCTTTATACTGTATGGTATTGAAGTATATTCATTAACAAATGATTATAATTTTAGCAGGGTAAAGAAATGTTTTAATAGTATAATAAGATATGTGTACCATCTGAGGTATTATGATCATGTAACAGCTTACGTTATTGATTTTTTAAATTGCACATTTGACGATTATGTGAACGTTAAATTACTTACAATGTTCTACAGAACGGTTAAGTATAACTCTCCTACATATTTAGCTTCTAGATTTAACTTTTTAAATTCCATGAGAACAAGCTCACTTAGAGTTCCTACCTTTAATTTGTTGATTATGAAAAGATCTTTTCATTTGAGAGTTGTCCGATTATGGAATTCAGTAATCCCATACAATGAAAGGCATTTTCTTAAATCAACTAAACAATTTGCTAATTTAGTGTTGAAAAACATTTAGATCAGAGGTTTCATTGCTTAACTTTCATCTTAATTTATAAATTTTCCCATATTTGTGTTAGGAAGAATCATAGGAAAAATCATGGCCATATACATCTACAGATATACATACATACATATATATATATATATATATATATATATATATATATATATATATATATATATATATGTGTGTATATATATATATATATATATATATATATATATATATATATATATATATATATATATATATATATATATATATATATATATATATATATATATATATATGTATGTATATATGTATATATATATATAAATTGTACTAATTGTAATTTCACCTTGTAATCAGTTCTTTGGCCTATAAAATGGCTTTTTGATTGCATTAAATAAATGAATAAATGAATAAAAAAAATGAAAAGAAAGTTTAACAATAACCAAGCTTCAATATGAAAATCAAGAAAAACCGACGCAAATAGTAGTAATTTAAGAAAATTTCTTATAAAATTATCAAATATCGAGTTTTGTGTCTGAATTTTTAATTAAAAAGTAATGTTATAATGTAGAGTACAAAATCTTAATACGAAAATTTTTGGGAATAGTTATGCAAAATTTTTGCTAGAAGAAGATACGTTAATTTAAAAATTTAAGATTTTGAACTTGTCATAAATAGATATAAAAAATACAAAAAATAAAATAATCTTACGCTAAAATCAGGAACATACTGCTTGCTGGAGATAATTGGTGTTGTTGTTTACAAAATTTCTTCAGTTGTTGGTTGCAAAATTTCTTCAGGTGTTGATTGTAAAATTTCTTTGATTCTTGTCACTGTTCTTTTATTGTATTGTTCACAATTTTATAATTTCCTTTTCTTTCAAACTTTTGTTCTGTTAAGTTTCGTTTTTCAAAATTTTTACCTGGTTTTCTTTCTTTGAAAACTTTTGTTAATTATTTCTCTTTTATTTACCACTGTTTTTTTATTAGATTTTAACAATCCTTTTCTTTTTAATTTTTTCTTATTTCGTCTTTAATAAAATTTTGATCTTTATATCTTTTCTAAACAAAAATTTACTGTTTTTATTTATCACTGTTTAATAAATTTTCACTGTCTTTATTGCTTATTTATTTTTTACTTATTTTTATTTTTAATATCTTAATTTACACTTATTATTTTTATTTATTCCTTTTTTAATTCTTTTCTTTCTTAATATTCTTAATTTAATATTAATTATAGTTTTCCGCGTTACCGGGCTTAGCAGGCTTTGACATAACGTCAATCCTTTTTTCCTCTTAAGGACTACTAAGGGGCCTACCAAGGCTTGACCGTAATTTTACTTTTTGGACAAACCTCCTTAACGTTCGGAAGGAGGTCACTGCTCGGGCGCCAATTATTTTTGTTTAAAGAATTTTTCTATAAAAATAATATTTTTCTGTTATGTGTTTTTACACACACAACACGTCTTTATTTGTCAAAAAGCAAAATTACAAGTAATTAATTCTAAAATACATTTTACTTAAGTTACCCTAGCATTCAGCCGATCACGCCACCTCTTCATGTTGACTCGTGTATTCACCAGACGCATACTCAGCAATATCGGTGGGAACAGCATAGTCAGCAATATTAATGGGAACAAAGCTACGTTGCTGTTGGAATGTGTTGTAATTGGAGGTGCAACGTAAGCCTTTGTTAATGTGTGAATTATTTTATATTTTTTTGGAGTTTAAATGTTTTCTGTGTTAACTTGTATATACAATTATAACATTCTTTTGTGTTTGTTTTGATTTTTTGTGTTTTCACCCAACAAACATTTAGTTTAAAACTATTCTTAAAATAGATAAATTAAAAAAAAAAAATATATATATATATATATATATATATATATATATATATATATATATATATATATATATATATATATATATATATATATATATATATATATGTATATATATTATTATATACGTTACCTGTTATATATATGTTATTTGTTTATATGTATGGACATATATTTGTGTTTATATGTATACGCATATATGGGTGTATAAAGATATATATTGAAAAACGCCTGATTCAGATGATTAGATTACTGTTTTCAAAATCCATTACATTACATAATTACTGACAACAACAACATCAATATATTTATCGGTTTTTTTGTTGTTTTAGAAGTAGCAAACAAGAAAAAAATTTTTTTGTAAAAGTAGCAAACAAAGGAAGAATAATAAAAAAATGTCTTTACATGAAAAATGATTTTGTTTTTTCAATATAAATTTTTTTTATTTGCGAACGGCATTTAAAAAAAATTATATTTAAATTATAGCCTAAAATACCAAAACCTTTATTTATTATTGTAAATAATTTTATATCAATATAATTTTTTTGTTGTTTTTGTTAACAATATGGAAAAGAAGGGTTTTGGGAATTTTAGTATTTTGTTGTTTTAAAATTTTAAAAATAAACTGGGGTTACGTGTGGTGTTCTCCAATACAATAAGCGAAACCCTTACGTGTCAAATAACGCCATGGACTCATCTTGTCCAGCCCCCAACGGAGTAGGAACACAAATGAACAAAAAATACGGAAATATGGCGCTGAGGTGCAATAAAATAAACAAACAAAATTTTTAACTTAGCCGTCTTTATTGTCTCCGAAGTGGATGAAAAACGTTCAAAAATCTTAATTATGATTTTCCTCACTTTATTCATATGAATATGAAGCAAGTTTGTGCTTAAGAAAGCAGCCGGTGGAAAAATTTAGTTTTGATGCAAGTCCGATATGCATGGTTCTTTGAATGGCATTGACTATAAAAGAAATACTAAAACTTTTCCCGAAGTTGAATTGGTTGGCTATAAAGGACCGACCATAATAAGATGCAGTTTATTTTATACCAAGATTGATTGTCCACATTCGCATCAGTTGGTTGTACGAAAAGATGATCCTGATATATGTGATACACATGATTTGAAAGTGTCACAAGATGTTGGCTATTTTGCCAACAACGACAACGTTTAGGACGTGACTTTTTAACAATTAAAGAAGATCAGAAGTTGATAAAACAAACAGAAAAGGAAGCTAAGGATATGAATTTAAATCAAGTACGGCTATGCTTCGAAGCCTTTCGAATTGAGAAAAACAAATCATATACACCTATAGCCGCACAAATTTATACAAATCCAATTAGTCTTCCGGAAAGATGGTGACATAACACAAAACAACGCACCTGAAATAAGCAGTAAAGACGCATCTTTCATATACGAACGTTAGCTCCCCATCAGCAGCAACATTAACACCACACGTAAGGATGCAGTTTCCGATAAGGGGGGAGGGATGTTGAGAGGCACCCTCGTATTTTTTAAGCTTTATTTATAAGTAAATTAAAATTAATAAATATGTACTAGTGTACTAATCAAATATGACTCTTTTTTGGCAAGCCAGCACTTTATTTATTTAAATTATTTAATTTTAATAAATGCTGATTCTGTTTAATCAGCATTTTTAGCGTTAAGAATTTAGTATAAATAGTGGTTAAGAATTATTAAGATTTGAAGTTGTAAATCAGAAGCAGAAACAAGTAGTTATAACCTGAAATTCCTACGGGACACTGCAGGTTAAATAAATAAATAAAATTAATAAAATAAAAAATAAATAACAGTGTTCTTCTTTCTTTAACACAACAACTCCAACACTTAAATCCCAAAGAAAATGTGCCTACCTCACTTCCCGGCCGCATGGTAACGTCACCAACTGAAAGCTGCGGACACAAAACCCTCACCGATCATGTATCCACAGAGCAAAGCATAATAAAAAAATTCCTGGAAGGGGAGTTACCAAATTTTAATACCATTACTGTACTTTTAAATATTGCCACGTATAAAATCGTCATGAAGGAAGACCGCCCTATAGATTCTGAAGTCAACAAACTAATTGGGCAAGGGTTTATCGGACCATCTAATAGCCCGTACAGTTTCGCTATTACTTTGGCTCGGAAAAAGAGCGGAGCCTGAAGAATGTGCATGGATTTTAGGCAACTGAATAACAGGTCATATGCATACCCTTTGCCCAGAATTGGTTCTATTTGGATAGGTTGCGCAACGCTACTTATGTTAGCAGCCTCGACTTGAAGGACGAATACTGGCAGATTCTTATGGATAAAAACAAAAAAACTATACGGCATTTGCGGTGACAGGTCGTGGATTGTATCAATGGCACGTTATGCCGTTCGGCCCACATTCCATTCCCGCCATTTTTAAAAGAGCGCTAGATAGAATAATTGGAGCTGATATAAAGCCTTGCGCATTCGCCTACCTCGATGACATTATTGTGATTGGAAGAACACTAGATGATCACTTGGCAAAAATAAAGGAAATTTTCCGACGGCTCCGAAAAGCCAGGCTAAGAATCAATCCAGAGAAATGTGAGTTTTTAAAAAAAGAAACAAAATATTTAGGTAAGCGCCGAAGGAATAAAAACCGATCCAGACAAAGTAGCCGTGATCAAAGAAATGGTATCCCCGCAAAATTTTAAAGAGGTTAGGCGATTTTTAGGCGCTCATGGTATCGAAGATTCGCACCCGACTTCGCAAAAGTATCTCAACATTTGACGAAACTGCTGAAAAAGGCAAAACATTGCCACTGGACAACAGAACAGAAAGAAGCATTTGAGCTTCTTAAAAACACCTTATTAAGGCCCCGGTCCTGGCATGCCCTCATTTTAATCGAACCTTTACATTGCAAACTTCTCGGTCCCGTACTAACCCAGGAATTGGATCGGGCGGAGCGACTAATAGCATTCGTAAGCCGACACCTCAACCCGACTGAAAAAAACTACTCCACTACAGAAAAAGAATGCCTAGCCATCATATGAGGAATTCGGAAAACGAGGCCCTGTTTAGTAGGCTATCAGACTATCTAGCGTTGAATTGGCCGAAAGCCCTACTGGACGCTTAGCGCGCTGGGCGTTAGAACGTAGTAGCGGATGAATTATCCCGCCAACCAAGAGAGACACTTCATATTATTCATACTGAGCCAACTAATGTGGAATGTGCTTAGCTGAGAAAACGTATAAAAGAGCTCCAAGACCAGCCTGAGAAATATCCCGATTATAGTTTGGTAATTGGACAACTGTATCGGCATTTCTCTTGCCTCGTTAGTGACGACGATTTAAACCCTTGGAAGCTGTGTGTGGCAGGGCCCTTAGGAACTCGAGTGTTAATGGAAAACCACGACATCGCTGCTGCAGGCCATTTGGGGGTTAGAAAAACTGCAAACCGCATCGCCTCTTGGTATTATTGGCCAGGGATATTCCATGATGTAAGTCGTAATATCCGTAAGTGTGAATCCTGCCAAAAATATATGGTCAGTCAACAATTGCCGGCAGAAAAAATGTTGACTCGCATCCCTGAGGAACCTTGAACAATGGTTTGTGCGGATTTTGTAGAATCTCTACAGCGATCTAAACACGGGTCTACTATGCTCCTAGTCTTCGTCGATCGTTGTACCAAATGGAATGAGTTAATACCCTTGAGAAAGGCGACTGCTAAGGGTTTAGTTAAGGCATTTAGGAAACGGATTGTATCACGCTATGGTGTACCATAAACCATTATTAAGATCTGTGTTATGGTTGATTTCAGTCAAACTGGGTGCGTTTTGATAAGATGAAAGGTTGACACGGTGGTTGTATCCGGCTACTCGTCGTATTGGAGTGAGTTCTTATCACTAGTAAAACACACAGAACCATTAACATAAAATTTTCTCGTGTCAAAAGAAAAAAACATAAAAAAACATAATATCTAATACATGATACCAAAATGATAAAGAAAAAAAATATGCAAATCTTTCTCCTCGTTTTAGTCTTTACTGTCCAAGAGTCTGTAATAGAATGGCCAGAGCCTCCCACCCCTTCTGTATCTCATCGGTTATACAGCCTGTTTATTGCTTTCGGCTCAAAATTTTTTTTATTAAACAGTACCCATAACTTTACGTATCCATATGCCGTTTCTATTTTAATTCATTTTGTTCTACAAGTGCAATCTACCTACATCTACAACACCCTACATCGAGAAAAACTACTCCAACGTGATCACTAACTTTCTATCAGAAAGATATGAATATGACCCATTTTGCTTTTATGAAAAAATTTATGTATTTGTACGTAAATACAGTGCGAAATTATGTATTAAATACACATTTTTATTTTTTTATTTTATATAATAAATGAAATGAAAAAGAAAAAAATTAAAAATAGAAACATACATTAAAACGATAAACAAAAATAAAAAAAGACATTCTTCTTCTTCCTTTTTTTTTTTTTTTTTTTTTTTTTTTGTTACAATTTCATTAAGATTATATTATATAAGAGTTACAATAAATTGATATTATAATATACAAGAGCATAAACTATAAAAACGTATAAGCTTACAAACTTTTTCTTTTCTATTGCATTATTTTCATTCCTTACTTAACCAATAATTTTAATTCCAATTTGATTTCTTTTTATGTTTTTTTTTTGTTACTTTTTTTTCTCTCTATATACTTTTCCTCTCTCTCACCTTTGTTATTCCTGACCTAATCTGTACTCTTCTTTAAAAAACAAAATTCAAATCGTAATTCAATTCCATTTTACATTATTATATATCTTATCAAATATATAAATACGTATATGTATATATTATACAATAAGCTTATAATTAGTGAATTCATAAGTGCATTTGCTTTGTGTGTTTAGTTTTATTCCTTTCTTATTTTAATTTTTTATATATATTTTTATAATATATTCATACCTAAATTATTAATTTATTACATTGCATGTTATATTAATATTTTTTTTATTTTTTTATTTATACTTGCTGTCTTATTACTATTGTTATCCTCCTTCTGATGCACGCTTTGGGATATTGCTTTCTTATTTTAATGTAATTCAAGTACTTATATTTTTTGACTTAAAGACTTTCATTGTTAAGATTTATTTTTTTTATTTTATTATTTGTTTTTTTTTTTATTAATATATGCGTAAGTTATCACTTAATTTCAGCAAGTATTTTTGCTCACAAAACTCCATATAGCCAGTGGATTTCACCGTAACCTGCACTTTTACGCATTTCCATTTTTTAGCGTTGACAAGTCTTTGATACATGCTAATACAATTGCGCATCATATGCATGGACATTTTTTTAACTATTGCTAAACAATATATTAAATAAAAAAGTAAATAGTAAATAAGAAAGTTCCATTTTTTTCAAACTGTTTAAATTTTATTATTTATTCTTCTTTTATTAAAAATTTTTTTATTTTTGTTTTTATTCAATATGAAGGTGGCTCTAAAATAAGACCTACAAAAACTTCTTTTTCTTACTTCCCTTTTTCTGCTCTGTCAACATAAAATCACAGAACAATAATTTTTAATAGTTTAATAGTTGAAATAAAAAGTAATATTTTTTTTACGGAACATGACCGAAAACGTTAATCGCAACATCTGTTAAAAAATATTTTGGCTGAAATATGTCCAAAATAAATTTAAAAAAAGAATACAAAATAAAAATAATTCTTTTTATTACTTGATTTTTAATACACCGTTTTTACTTAATTAAAGATGCTAATTTTCTCCAAGCTCAAGATCAATATATCCTGTTTTGTTTTTGTTCTTTCAATACTTTAAAATGTACCAAAATTTATTTATATGTATATTTGAAAACAAAAACTTATGTATGCCGCTCATTTTCGTTTAAAAAATATTTATGTGTTTATACTTTTAACTCCATTTTAAAATATCGAAGGTCCTGTTTTCTACTGATTACACTAAAATTATCAAAAGATGTAAGGTGGAACAATATGAGATAGGAACATCTTTTAAGGATGTCGAAAGATCTTGTTTTTTATCTCTGTGTATTTCTTATGGGAAGTTTTTAACATCTACGCAAATTGATGGTAGATGTTGATCAGTGTAAAAAGGCTATTATGGAAAAATGTTAACATCTTCGGAAATTGATGGTAAATTTTTGTGTTGATCAGTGTAAAAAGGCTATTATTCTGTTTGGCGTCGTCAACATCCTCGTCGATTTTGAAGCAACACCAATTTAACACAACATCAATACTAATTTCGTATTCCCCCCTAATAGCCTTTTTACACTTGTAAGCATCTATGAGGAACGCGTAGAAGATGTTGAAAATAAAAAAGGTTGTTTACATTTGCAACATCTTTTATCTTTGACAAAAATGTTGTTATGCATATATTAAGAAATAAGCAATTTATATTAATAAAATAAATATAGAAAAGTCAATTGCTATAGCTCTAATTCTATTAATTTATAATTAAAATGTAATTTTATGATAATTATTGCTATTAAAGTCCAAGAACAATTATTATTGCATTACGCAGAAGTTATGCTGGAGGACGAAGAAATTGAAAAGTAAGAGCAACGATATTCGAATGGACTATACGACAGGAATGCTATATTTATTTTTTGCGTCAAAAAAAAAAAAAAATAATGAAAACTTTTAAAATAATTTAAAAGTTATATTTGTCTGACCCGCAGTTGTACTTTTTGACATTTAGATTTTTATTAATGATCACACTAAAATTATCGAAAGATGTTGAGTGGAACAAAATGAGATAGGCAAATCTTGTAAAGATGTTGAAAGATGTTATTTTTAGCCCTGTGTATTTCTTATGGAGAAGATGTTACATCTTCCAATTGACAAAAGATGTGAGCAAGTGTAAAAAGGCAATAAGGTGGTGAGTACACGATTATCGCAGACATTTTAAATATTTTTAACAAAATTTGCATTGTATTGTGTTTCGTAATGCTGTCATATCTTTATTATAGAAAAATAAGAACGATCATAGATGACTGAAAAACTGAAACTGTATTTAAATACAACTTAAATTTATTTTTTTATTTCGTAACGCTGTCATATTTTTATTATAGGTAAATAAGAACGATCATAGATGCATGACGAACTGAAACTATACTTAAATATAACTTCACAAGAAAATTTATTATTTGGAATCTTTATTATATTAAATTACTTTAATTGTGCTTGATTCCTTCAAATATAAATATTTCATGATATTCTCATGAAATATTTATGACAATGTATTACTGTGGGGAAAGCATATCCATATGGCCATTTCGCTACTGCTTGTATAGCTCATCAGTGGATTTTACCCAAATTTTGTAAAGAAAACCCCAAAGTCTTATACCAAAAGCCAAATTAATTAAATGAGAACTCCATTGAATCAATAAGGCAAAAAGGCCACAAATAACTCAAAAATTTTAATTACAAAAACACAGTAACCATTGAGTAACTATTTTTATTTTTTCTTTCATTTTTCTACATAAGGGTTGCCATCGGAAACCATTCATATGTATTTGAAAGATTTAATGAAAAAATAAAAATTGTAAACAATTTCTATAAATACGAAACGTGCACATACAAATACTTAACAAGAAAATTTATTATTTGGAATCTTTATTATATTAAATTACTTTAATTGTGCTTGATTCCTTCAAATATAAATATTTCATGATATTCTCATGAAATATTTATGACAATGTATTACTGTGGGGAAAGCATATCCATATGGCCATTTCGCTACTGCTTGTATAGCTCATCAGTGGATTTTACCCAAATTTTGTAAAGAAAACCCCAAAGTCTTATACCAAAAGCCAAATTAATTAAATGAGAACTCCATTGAATCAATAAGGCAAAAAGGCCACAAATAACTCAAAAATTTTTATTACAAAAACACAGTAACCATTGAGTAACTATTTTTATTTTTTCTTTCATTTTTCTACATAAGGGTTGCCATCGGAAACCATTCATATGTATTTGAAAGATTTAATGAAAAAATAAAAATTGTAAACAATTTCTATAAATACGAAACGTGCACATACAAATACTTAACAAGAAAATTTATTATTTGGAATCTTTATTATATTAAATTACTTTAATTGTGCTTGATTCCTTCAAATATAAATATTTCATGATATTCTCATGAAATATTTATGACAATGTATTACTGTGGGGAAAGCATATCCATATGGCCATTTCGCTACTGCTTGTATAGCTCATCAGTGGATTTTACCCAAATTTTGTAAAGAAAACCCCAAAGTCTTATACCGAAAGCCAAATTAATTAAATGAGAACTCCATTGAATCAATAAGGCAAAAAGGCCACAAATAACTCAGTTCTCATTTAATTAATTTGGCTTTTGGTATAAGACTTTGGGGTTTTCTTTACAAAATTTGGGTAAAATCCACTGATGAGCTATACAAGCAGTAGCGAAATGGCCATATGGATATGCTTTCCCCACAGTAATACATTGTCATAAATATTTCATGAGAATATCATGAAATATTTATATTTGAAGGAATCAAGCACAATTAAAGTAATTTAATATAATAAAGATTCCAAATAATAAATTTTCTTGTTAAGTATTTGTATGTGCACGTTTCGTATTTATAGAAATTGTTTACAATTTTTATTTTTTCATTAAATCTTTCAAATACATATGAATGGTTTCCGATGGCAACCCTTATGTAGAAAAATGAAAGAAAAAATAAAAATAGTTACTCAATGGTTACTGTGTTTTTGTAATAAAAATTTTTGAGTTATTTGTGGCCTTTTTGCCTTATTGATTCAATGGAGTTCTCATTTAATTAATTTGGCTTTTGGTATAAGACTTTGGGGTTTTCTTTACAAAATTTGGGTAAAATCCACTGATGAGCTATACAAGCAGTAGCGAAATGGCCATATGGATATGCTTTCCCCACAGTAATACATTGTCATAAATATTTCATGAGAATATCATGAAATATTTATATTTGAAGGAATCAAGCACAATTAAAGTAATTTAATATAATAAAGATTCCAAATAATAAATTTTCTTGTTAAGTATTTGTATGTGCACGTTTCGTAGTTATAGAAATTGTTTACAATTTTTATTTTTTCATTAAATCTTTCAAATACATATGAATGGTTTCCGATGGCAACCCTTATGTAGAAAAATGAAAGAAAAAATAAAAATAGTTACTCAATGGTTACTGTGTTTTTGTAATAAAAATTTTTGAGTTATTTGTGGCCTTTTTGCCTTATTGATTCAATGGAGTTCTCATTTAATTAATTTGGCTTTTGGTATAAGACTTTGGGGTTTTCTTTACAAAATTTGGGTAAAATCCACTGATGAGCTATACAAGCAGTAGCGAAATGGCCATATGGATATGCTTTCCCCACAGTAATACATTGTCATAAATATTTCATGAGAATATCATGAAATATTTATATTTGAAGGAATCAAGCACAATTAAAGTAATTTAACTTAAATATAACTTAAATTTAAATGCTAATTAACTAAGTGCGTATTTAAATATGGAGTAAAAAACTGTCCCTTATAGTGGTACCTTGTACTACTTTACTTTTGAATTCTATGTACTCAATGACTTCCCTGTTCTTAATACTTTGGAAATGAAGTTCATCCAAGGTAAAGTTTTTCTTAACTAATATTTTTTCGTGGTTTTTGTTGACCATTTACCATGTAACAATACCCCTTTTATTGGCAAATCTAACTCCGTATAGTGGTCATTCGGAAACGGTATAATTAGAGCTCTTAAATAAGTTTCTAGTGTAAATTTTGAAACTTGAAGTACCAAAATTAATTTATTTTCGAAAAACATAATGCTTGTCTTAAGAAAAGGCATAGTTTCTACCGTAATATTGTATTTAATCTTTTCTTCTTCGGTTAGTATGTCATGTGGTAATACCTTATTTTTACAATATCTGATATTTTCTCTCTCTGTTTGTCAAAAATATCAAGATCGGCATATGTTTTCAAAACAAACCTACATAATGTAGATTCTTAGTAAGTTTATTATTAATTTCTTCTTGCTTGTCTATTTGTTGGGTTATCTGTTTTGCATTGTGGTCTAATCTTGTTAAGTGACTATGAATTCCAGTTGCGTCATCGTCATGCATTGTTCCCCATATAATTTTTATAAATGACCCACCAATGTTTATCTGTCCTCTTTTTGATCTGTTGCTTTAATAGGCATGTAAGGTAAGTGTTAATAGAGCTGTTCTCGCCAGTTTAATTTCTCGTTGGATCAGATCGATTATGTTTTCATCAAGGTTAAATTTTATAAAATTTTCCCCTGTCTTTTCTCTGAAATTTTCGAAAACCTATAAGTCCACAGTATGCATCACATTAAAATATTTTTTAGGTTCCAGTTTATATAGCACATATCCACTATCTAGGTTTATCTGATAGGTTTCAATTACAATGTTGTCATACCTTTCGGTGAAGACCGTCGTCACTAGCTGTTTATTTGGTACACTTGGAGTGCTTTCGATGTGAAAAAATCATTTTTAAGCCACGTTTTGATTAGTATTGGAGAGATAGTGTTAGGTGTTTGTTGCATAGATAGGGTACAGGTAGTTTTGTCCGTTAGGATGGTGTCTATTTAAATGGTATTAGATTGATAGATTGCTTGATATCTGTTATGTTTATTAAAGGTATATAATATTAATATTTCAGTCTTTATTATTGGGTAGATAAGTTTGACCATCTATGGGCGTTTTCCGTTTTCATAATTTTAGTAGTGTAAAAATTATGTGAGGTTGTATTTACCTGTTCGTTAATAATATCTCCGTTAAATGACCGTGTTAGGTTTATTTTCATGTTTTTAAGAAAATCCAGTCTTCGCCATTTTTTACTAGGATGTATTAATGTCATACATTCATCTATTTCCCTTGGCTCGTCTTCATGTGTGTTAAGGTGTTTTGCGAAGTTGGAGTCTCCTCTTTTCCGTTTATAAGGTCGTATGTGTTCTGTGAACCTTGATATGAATGTTCGTCCAGTTTGTCCTTTATATGTATGTATGTATGCAAGTAAGTCTGTATACTCCGCTGGTGTTAGATTTATCGGTTATTTCTGTTGTTGTCTTGAGATTGTTTTGTAGAGTGTTTCCCGTTTTTATTGCTATCTGTGATTTTGTCTTCATGTGATTGTAATGAAATTCACATCGTAATAAGAAAATTGATTTTACAAATTTACGCCACGAGCAAATAGTTAACCTTTCTGTTTTAATTGTTCAACTAATAGTCATCTAGTTAACAGGTGCGATTGCTCTTCCTTTACAAAATATTTGGATCTTAAGAGAACCATGGATGAAGTTCAAGATTTGTGGATGTTTATTATGCTGTTATTTTTAGTTATATAGATGCCAAACGATCTTTTGCAAGTCATTTAAATAATCACTCTTTCGATTTTTGTAAATGAATTTTCAAAAATAGCTAAGATTTTAAGTGAACCAGTGTCGCTAGAAATTGGAAACATGAGATTTTTTAAGAATTTAAAGTCAATGCCATCATCTCAAGCTTTAGTCGAATGTCGAAGCAAAGGCAATAAATCTATAAACATGTTGCACTCTGAACATTGCTCAGTATTATATTTGTTTATGTTTTTAATTACTCTGTTTTTGCAATCTTTAGAAGGATTTTGTGTAATTATTATATATTTCGAAAAACAAGTCAGAGGATAAACATCAATTTCAAAAGCATAATTCAGTTTCATTGTCCTTACAATGGATAACCATTTTTGATGGATATGTCAGAATTTTAATTATATCTATTCTGAATTTATGGCAAGATATTCGTTGCGCTATGTAACCAATGAAGCAAGGTACAATTATTTTACCAGGTAGTGTCGTCCGCCCACCTGGTTTGTAGTTGGACATGTCAAAAGTTGTTTATATTTTCATACTTTTGTTTACGAATTTCAAAAAACACTAACAACAAGCATATGCAGAACAAAGAGAGCCTTTGTTTTTAAAGCAATTATTTTTTATTTTCTGTTTCTATTTTTGACATTTCCACTCACAAAGCAACAATAAAATGCCATGTTGTTTTTACAAATGTTGTATTTGTGGTAGAGCCGCTATTACCTAGTAAAATAAATGTACTTTGCAATAAAGTATCGACTTGAAGTTTAGTTGGCACATTCGTTGAGTTAAAGCAGTCGATGTTTTATCAAAATCTTCCTCACTTTCTCGGTAGCTGGCATAGTGTCATTTGTTCCCGAAATGTGTTGAAACTCCGGTGGCAAAAATATTCGATAATCTGTTGCACAATTTGCTGAGAGGTTATATCGATTTATTTTCAAAGATAATAGCTTTGCCATTGCGATATTGAATTTATGGACAGAAGGGTTTTTAAAATGTCCACCTTTGGCGCACTGGCAGCTGGTTTAATTTAACATTAAATTAGAATTTCCTGATTCAAAATATTAGCAGGACAAGGCCGCTGAAATTGTTGCTTTTTTAACAATCAAAATAGTTATCGGGTTTTTTAGAATTTTTGCAATAAAAGAGTCAATTTCCGGTGAACTTCTAGCAAATTGGTGTTTTTCATTACTGAATTGAATATCAGCTGCAACAGATCGGCTTAAAGTTTTAACAGCTAGACCGATACAAGTTTTTCGGAAATTTCTTGGATTTATATATCATAAAGTCACTTTGGTTGTTTTTGTTGCTTTTTCACGCTCTTCATAAATTTCTCTTATGTCATCAAACCACGTTACACCGTCAGCTGTTCAAAAATTGCGTTTGATAAAACCAATTCTAATAGATTTATTAAAATGGGGCTCACCATAAAATATAAACTGTAGCAGTATTAACAATAAAATTAGGATTTTTTGTGTACCGCCTAATAGATCGTAATATTTTCTGTTGATAGGATCTTGGTCAAACGTACTGCACGCACCTTTAATCCCATTCGGGTTAGCATATTCAAATTTAATGTTAAAAGTGCTTCTAATATTTTTGCTTTTATACAAGTTGCAGAAACAAAGTAATTTAACACAAACTTTGAGTATTAATTTCATTTGTACGCTCATACCCGAAATCAACAATTCCGTCATCAAATAATTTAAAAACTCCCTTTCAATAGGTTTCATCTTTCGTACTGTTGCTTGAAGAACATTAAATGTGCATATATCGTTGCGCGGCTTCAAATTCTCAATATTGCTCCATCTACTCAGAGACGTAGGGCTTGGAAATTTTAAATTTATAATTTTTCTTAAAATAAATACGAAAAATTTGATTTGTAATGAATGCTTTAAATGAACTTCTCACAATCATCCCAACGATCATTTGTTCCTCTATTTTGCTTAATTAGAACTTTTCATCATTATTGGTATTAAGTTTGTTAATAGCGCTTTCAATAGATACAGCAATTTTCAGTTTTGTATCTAACGCGTTTTTTCTTTTCTTAAAAATGTTATTTTTTCCTTCAAATCGCGATTTTCTAGTGTTGCGGCCTTAAATTTGTCAAAAATTTAAAAGTATTTTGTTTCTTTCTCTAGAATTCCCCGTTTTTCTTGCTTTTATGGCAAGTAGAGCACATATTCGGTAATGACTGTGAGCTTCTACGCGTACGTGATCGAGTTCAGAAAATATTCAGTTTCCGCATTTTAAAAATCATCTTCCTGTTTAATACTTTTTGATTCAGCACTGTTAGTGGAGTAAAAAATTGGTGCAACTTGTTTTTTATATAATAAAAATAATATTTTTTACCAATATGCTCTGGAGCAAAGTATCTATCACACAAAAATAATAGACGAGACCCTTCAATAAATCCGTTTTAAAGGTTTTTCTTTTTATCTATTCTTTAAACGATGATGCACTTGGATTTGCCAAACGGAAAAAGTTTTTTATTGCCTATCCAGCTAGCTATTTTATTTTTAATATCGTAATTTTTCTCAACTTATTTTTTTTGTCGTGTTTTTTGTTATCCATAATGAAAAGACGTTGCACTTTTATATATATTTTTTTAATACATAACATTATGTTTTACTTTAGATCTGATACAGAAATGTTTTATGAAATTCGTTACAAACTTTTTAATCTTTAAGTGGTGCATTAAGGAATAATTTATCGAAATATGTATAAAACTTAAATTAAAAAAAACGAATCAGGGCATTTCTATATTAATGTAACGATAACGGATTTGTTTCTATGTTAGTATAATTTCAGAACTTAATAGGCCTGTCCTTATTTGAAAAAAATACATATATTTTTTTGCTGTTTGCTTGTTGTATAAATTTGACTTAAAAATATAATTAATATATTACAAGAAGAATAATACAAAACTAAAATAAAGGTTAAAAATTAGTAAAGTCAAAACATTTCCATTAGTTTTTTGCACAATTATTACATATGGGTTTTTTTTTAACAAATTATTGATAATTACAGTGCAGGTATTAGGTACGTAAGTATTTGTTTTATAGAGTATTATTTTTCTTTTTCTTTCATAAGATTAATTTACTTGAAGGGACTAACAACAAAAAATAACATTCCACTGATTTTGCATCAAATAAATATTTCAGCGCTACGTTCATTAACATGTTGCTTAATAAACATTCGTGTTAGTTTTCTCGAAAACTTCAATTGGTAATAATCTCATTTATAAATTAAAAAAGATATTGATTATACATTTGTTTGATTATCTTGCAGGTTTTTAAGAATACCTTTAGTTAAATTCTACATGAAGGAACCTTATTTTTTCTTTCTTTAAAAAAAAAATAGAAAGTGAATAGGAATTGAGCTTAGGCCAAAATAATTTAATACATTTGTTATAACACCGAAAATAATCCAAATAAAAATTAAATTAAATTAAATTTGCAAGGAAACTTTCACTTAGTTTTTAAAAATCTTTAATTGTAAAAAAGATGGCTCAATAAATTCTAACTAAACTTACTTTATTAACTCAACTAACAATTTCAAATGTAAAAATAAACAAATAAAATCTTTATTGTTGTCATACCTTTCGGTGAAGATCGTCGCCACTGGCTGTTTATTTGGTACGTTTGGCAAGCGCTTTCGATGTGAGAACACAATTTTCAAGCCGCGTTTTAATTAGTGCTGGAGAGATAGTGTTAGGTGTTTGTTGCATAGATAGTGGTGGGTTCGGGTAGTTTTATCCGTTAGGATGGTGTCTATTAAAATGGTATTATGCAGGTAGATTGCCTGGTATCTTTCATGTTTATTGAAGGTAAATACTTTTAATATTTTATTATTGGGTAGGTAAGTGTGACCATCTGTAGGTGTTTGTTTTAATAATTTTAGTGGTGTAAAAATTGTATCAGAGGTTGAATTTACCTGTTGGTTAATAATATCTCCGTTAAACTTTCGTGGTTTGTATATTTCCATGTTTTTAAGAATGTCTAATCTTCCTTTTTTACTAGGATGTATTAATGTCATTTATTTTCCTTGGCTCGTGTTCATGTATTTTAAGGTGTATTGCGAAGTTGGAGTCTTCTCTTTTCCGTTTGTATGATCGTCTATGTTCTGTGAACCTTGATTTTAATGTTCGTCCAGTTTGTCCTATGAATGTATAGTTACAGGTGCAAGTAAAGGGCTAACTATACTATGCTTAAACTAACTTAATCTACTGTTAATAGTCACGAAAAGGTTGTCAAATATGTAAGAAACTTATTAAAGTTATTTTGGTGGCTATATTGTACTTTATGAACGTACCTACTTACTTTAATTAAGTTTGGTAATTTTCGGCTTGAGGTCCTTTCTTAATAAATTAAAAACAAAACGTTTTGTTGTTTTTTGTTTTTTATTTATTTTTCAATATTCCAATATTTCGACCAACTTTGTTGGTCATCTTCAGGGAAATTGACTAAAATATACAAAAATTACGCTCAAAACAAACAAATAACAAATAAAATAATAACAATAAATACAATAATAAATTACACTTACATTTATTAAATTACATTTATAATAATAAATTAATTATATATCGTCGTCCGTTGTTTTTATTACACACTTTGTCACTGACTGTTGTTTATGTTTTTCTCTGTTTATTATTTAAATGTTTACTAATTGTGTATCGATATATGTGAGCGCAATTGTCCACGTCTGTTTTGTAATTTATTCTCTTTTCTATAGGAATGTTTATGATGTGAAGCATCTCTTGCATGTATCTCTTTGATGTATTTGTTTCTCCTACTAAAATTTTTACATTTTCAAAGTTTGGTTTATGTCCAGTTATTGCACAGTGGGCAGCTAGGGCAGTTTTTTGGTTAAAAGGTTTGCTTGTATTTACGTCCGATTTATGCGATGCTAATCTTGTCTTTAGTTTTGTTTTAGTCGTGCCCACATATACTTTTTTGCATATGTTTGCGTCGTCACCATTGCATTTAATTTCATATACTAAGTTCGACTTCTCCATCTTATCCAGTTTTGATTTAACGTTGTTAAACAACTTCTTTGTTGTGTTTGTTGTCTTCATCGCTAATATATATTTTTTATTGTCATAAATATCGGAATTTTTAAATCTCTCGGAGAAGCCAGGAATGTAGTCAAATGATTTATACATCTTTGTCGGTTCTTCTTTTGTTCTATTTTTGTCAACTCGTGACACGTTTCTGCCCTTTATTATGTTATGAATTAATTTATTTATTATTTTGATAGGGAAGTCATTTTTGAGTAGTGTAGTCTTTATTTTCTCTTTATTTGCTGCATGAAAGTCTTTATTACTAATGTTTAGTACTCGTGAAATAAAGTTAGTTGCTGTATTTATAATTATGTTTCTAGGGTGTTTCGAATAAAAATTGATGAGTCTTCCCGATGCCATGGGTTTTTGGTACCAGTCGAGCTTAATTATATTTCCTTTCCTAATAATTAGGGCGTCCAAATAGGGTAGTTTTTTGTCCTCTTCCTCTTCTAGTGTAAATTGTATTTGTTCATGAAATGCATTCAAGGCTTTTAACGTGTTATCCACTTGATCAATTTTTAGTATTCCAAATAAGTCATCTACATATTTTGTCATCAATCTGGGTTTAATATCCATTTTATTAAGAACGGTATTCAATAGTTCTTCCATTATTATATCCGCAATAACTGGAGATACTGGAGATCCCATCGGCATTCCCTTATTTTGCTGGTAATACTTGTTGTCATATACAAAATATCTGCAATCCTTAATACAAAACTTCAGTAACTCTAAAAACAGCTTTTTTGGTATTTTTGTATGTTTCTCTAATATTTCCCAATTTCTTTCTATTATATTGATGGCCAGATTTACCGGAATACTGGGAAACAATGAAATAACGTCAAAAGATATTAATATTTCGTCCTCATCGATGCTCTTGTTGTCTATTCTTGATTTAAAATCTTTTGCATCCTTAATATTATATATTGAATTTATTGTCAAGTTCCTTAAAATATTAGTTAAATATTTACTAAGTTCGTATGATGGTGAATTTATAGACGAGCAAATAGGTCTTAATGGCATATTTTCTTTATGAATCTTTGGAAGACCGTATATCCTTGGTGCAACTGCAATCTTAGTTGTCAAATTTTTCTTAAGGGCTAAATTGATAAGGTTCAGTGAATATAATTTGTCGACAAGTTTATTGTTATTATTTTGTAAAGTTAAGGTGGGATCTTTTTTTAGTCGTCTATAATTGCACATATTTGCTAGAATATCTGTCATCTTTGTTTTATATTCGTTTTTAAATATCGCTACGGTTTTATTGCCCTTATCAGAATTTAATATTATTATATCATCATTTGTTTTTAGATATTTTTCTGTCTGAGCCACTGTGTCTAGTATCATTTTGTCTCTTATACATGGTTTCATTTTTCTCTTATTATCTTCAATGAGAGTTACGAGTTTTACTCTTGAGATTTCTTGTTTTTCTTTTTCGTTAATTGTTTGTATGCAATGTTCACCATCCGTAATACATTTAAATAATGGAAAATTGGATTTTGCATATGGAAGTGCAAATTTTGATCCTAATGATAATAACCATTGTACATTTGGTGGTATAATCTTATTAGTTCTGTTTATAAACCAATCGCTGTTAAAAGTCATATTGATCTTCTTCATTTCTCTTGTTCTCAATAGTTCTAGTTTTTTGTTAAGTCTTGTATTGTTATTTTTTGTTATTGTGTTATAAAAAGTCGTTTCACTTAACATAAGCATATTATAGTCTTGTTCTCCTAACTTATTTTCTACACTTTTCTTTAATTTATCTATTGTATTAAGATTCTTATGAATTTGTTTGTGTTTATGTTGTATTAATAATCTTAAGATAATGTTGTGAAAATTATAAAGGTGTCTCTGTAAAGTTTTATCCAATTCTGTACGTACATTACCATTCTGTAAAAATATGTTCTCAATGTTTACTGTAGCATTACTGATGAATCCAGGTATAACTCCAATTTGTCTGCATTTAATTAGAAATGATGTTGATGACTTCAAATTCGCCATTTGTTTGTTGAGCTTCGAAAAGTTTCTTATTAAATCATTGGTGTTTTTGTCATATTTTTGTCTTATGTTTTTATAAAGTGTCATGATGACTTTGTTTCGGCGTGCCTTCCGTATCAGAGACAAGAATACTGCATATTCACTTTTATTGCTCATTCATATGTTCATTGCTTTTGCCATTCATTTAACTGCCTAAAATGATCAATGCACGTGCTTGTGTTAAACTCTCCATTTGCTTTGACTGTTTTTTTTCGCACTACTTTTATTATGCCAACACAAGTTAATCAACCATTTCATTCATGCCACTTAAAATTTTTGAAAACTGCTAGAGACTTTGGTACCTATTCATTGCTAACCGTCATATTTCATAGTATTCACCATGGTATTCATAGTATTCATGCATATATAAAGAAAATAAGAAATGAAAAAATCTATGCTTGCACGAACAAAAACCATAAATTGTGCGTATGTACATACATATATATGTATGTATATTGTACATACACAGAAATATAGACAGTGTTGCCAATTTAACTGATTTTGTGGTAGGGTAAGCGTTTTTTTAACACCAAAAGTATCATTATTTCTTTTAGTTTTTATATTGCAGTTTTTTTGAAGAACGAAATAAAAAGGTAAAATTTTAAACATGTGCCGATTTTTATAATAATTAAATACTTCGCACACAATATAATTAACCAATAGTTGAGTTAAGTCAAATGAACTAATAGCTTGTCTAAAAGTAATTATCTAATGTGTGTATATTGCGATTTATAAAACAAATTGTTATAAATCAAAAAAAATTCTTTTTGACTGCGTCCGTGAAATTTCACTAAATTTGATAGTTTTTAAATAGATATTTTAAGGTTTGTTACCTAAAATATTTTAATTTTTAGTGTTCAAAAACTATTTTTATTTTACTGTTTATATCTAAACCAAGAAAAATAATATTATTTTATTGCAGTTATATTTATTTTAACATTTCCAAATACACGTATTTCAACGGATTTTTTACAACATCAATTATTACCCTTTTCACAACTCATTTAAAAATACTTTTTTGCCACTTTGTATAAAACATTTTCCCTTTTATTAATTATTTTATTGCAATATTACTTATAAATGTTCTTTTACCTGTTTATTATATAGGGACTTTCCCAAATATGTTGGAATTTTTACAACCACAATTACTAATTATATTACATTAGACAGTATTTCTGTTTCATTTCTATAGTATTTGACAGTATGTGTTTGTCGCGTTTTTACATCAGTAAAGCATTTAAAAAATATGCGATGTCTTGATTATGTATTGAAATGTATTCTTGCAGGCCTTTAAACGGTACTTTCATGAGTGTACTTCTTCTTCTTATACTTTTCATTTTTTAAATTTCAGGCACTTTTTAATGTTGGTTTTTTAAACGGCTTTTTAGTAACTTTTTAATATTGCAATTGTGTAGAGCGTGAAAGCAGATATAAAAATGCAGTGCGAAGAAATTGTAGGAAAAATAAATTCCGGTGTTTTTAAATTAGTAAACAACAAAAATACTAAGAGTAAAGTTTGGTCAGACTTTTCTTTCAGTTCTTAAATACAAGCAAGCCTAATGCAATACGCTATATATGTATCTAATTTTTATTAAACCTTGTTTTTAAACCTATTTTGTATAATCGCACTTATTTTCTAAAATACATTTGACAGTTGACAACACTCATCCTACGTACAATACTAAAATTCTCTTTTATGTGTTTTAATTTAGTTTTTAGTACCCTTCATTCACAGGTATTCACAAATGATTCATGAATACTGCGCAGTTTTCATGAATCTTTGTGAATGTTTGTTGTCATTTAGGTAACACATGCAATACACACATCATATTTCATCATATGATCTCTGTGTGAATGTGTTTTTATTCGCTTCATTAGCCTAGTGTGTAGTAATGTCAACAACATTATTTTTGTGTGAATGTATTCAAAGCAATAAAACCAATGCAATTTCTTTTCTCTGTTCCGTATAATATAAGTAAATTAGTTGTCTGTTGTAGACCTTTTTTATCTATTTTAATTAAGTTTGGTAATTTTCGGCTTGAGGTCCTTTCTTAATAAATTAAAAACAAAACGTTTTGTTGTTTTTTGTTTTTTATTTATTTTTCAATATTCCAATATTTCGACCAACTTTGTTGGTCATCTTCAGGGAAATTGACTAAAATATACAAAAATTACGCTCAAAACAAACAAATAACAAATAAAATAATAACAATAAATACAATAATAAATTACACTTACATTTATTAAATTACATTTATAATAATAAATTAATTATATATCGTCGTCCGTTGTTTTTATTACACACTTTGTCACTGACTGTTGTTTATGTTTTTCTCTGTTTATTATTTAAATGTTTACTAATTGTGTATCGATATATGTGAGCGCAATTGTCCACGTCTGTTTTGTAATTTATTCTCTTTTCTATAGGAATGTTTATGATGTGAAGCATCTCTTGATGTATTTGTTTCTCCTACTAAAATTTTTACATTTTCAAAGTTTGGTTTATGTCCAGTTATTGCACAGTGGGCAGCTAGGGCAGTTTTTTGGTTAAAAGGTTTGCTTGTATTTACGTCCGATTTATGCGATGCTAATCTTGTCTTTAGTTTTGTTTTAGTCGTGCCCACATATACTTTTTTGCATATGTTTGCGTCGTCACCATTGCATTTAATTTCATATACTAAGTTCGACTTCTCCATCTTATCCAGTTTTGATTTAACGTTGTTAAACAACTTCTTTGTTGTGTTTGTTGTCTTCATCGCTAATATATATTTTTTATTGTCATAAATATCGGAATTTTTAAATCTCTCGGAGAAGCCAGGAATGTAGTCAAATGATTTATACATCTTTGTCGGTTCTTCTTTTGTTCTATTTTTGTCAACTCGTGACACGTTTCTGCCCTTTATTATGTTATGAATTAATTTATTTATTATTTTGATAGGGAAGTCATTTTTGAGTAGTGTAGTCTTTATTTTCTCTTTATTTGCTGCATGAAAGTCTTTATTACTAATGTTTAGTACTCGTGAAATAAAGTTAGTTGCTGTATTTATAATTATGTTTCTAGGGTGTTTCGAATAAAAATTGATGAGTCTTCCCGATGCCATGGGTTTTTGGTACCAGTCGAGCTTAATTATATTTCCTTTCCTAATAATTAGGGCGTCCAAATAGGGTAGTTTTTTGTCCTCTTCCTTTTCTAGTGTAAATTGTATTTGTTCATGAAATGCATTCAAGGCTTTTAACGTGTTATCCACTTGATCAATTTTTAGTATTCCAAATAAGTCATCTACATATTTTGTCATCAATCTGGGTTTAATATCCATTTTATTAAGAACGGTATTCAATAGTTCTTCCATTATTATATCCGCAATAACTGGAGATACTGGAGATCCCATCGGCATTCCCTTATTTTGCTGGTAATACTTGTTGTCATATACAAAATATCTGCAATCCTTAATACAAAACTTCAGTAACTCTAAAAACAGCTTTTTTGGTATTTTTGTATGTTTCTCTAATATTTCCCACTTTCTATTATATTGATGGCCAGATTTACCGGAATACTGGGAAACAATGAAATAACGTCAAAAGATATTAATATTTCGTCCTCATCGATGCTCTTGTTGTCTATTCTTGATTTAAAATCTTTTGCATCCTTAATATTATATATTGAATTTATTGTCAAGTTCCTTAAAATATTAGTTAAATATTTACTAAGTTCGTATGATGGTGAATTTATAGACGAGCAAATAGGTCTTAATGGCATATTTTCTTTATGAATCTTTGGAAGACCGTATATCCTTGGTGCAACTGCAATCTTAGTTGTCAAATTTTTCTTAAGGGCAAAATTGATAAGGTTCAGTGAATATAATTTGTCGACAAGTTTATTGTTATTATTTTGTAAAGTTAAGGTGGGATCTTTTTTTAGTCGTCTATAATTGCACATATTTGCTAGAATATCTGTCATCTTTGTTTTATATTCGTTTTTAAATATCGCAACGGTTTTATTGCCCTTATCAGAATTTAATATTATTATATCATCATTTGTTTTTAGATATTTTTCTGTCTGAGCTACTGTGTCTAGTATCATTTTGTCTCTTATACATGGTTTCATTTTTCTCTTATTATCTTCAATGAGAGTTACGAGTTTTACTCTTGAGATTTCTTGTTTTTCTTTTTCGTTAATTGTTTGTATGCAATGTTCACCATCCGTAATACATTTAAATAATGGAAAATTGGATTTTGCATATGGAAGTGCAAATTTTGATCCTAATGATAATAACCATTGTACATTTGGTGGTATAATCTTATTAGTTCTGTTTATAAACCAATCGCTGTTAGAAGTCATATTGATCTTCTTCATTTCTCTTGTTCTCAATAGTTCTAGTTTTTTGTTAAGTCTTGTATTGTTATTTTTTGTTATTGTGTTATAAAAAGTCGTTTCACTTAACATAAGCATATTATAGTCTTGTTCTCCTAACTTATTTTCTACACTTTTCTTTAATTTATCTATTGTATTAAGATTCTTATGAATTTGTTTGTGTTTATGTTGTATTAATAATCTTAAGATAATGTTGTGAAAATTATAAAGGTGTCTCTGTAAAGTTTTATCCAATTCTGTACGTACATTACCATTCTGTAAAAATATTGAAAAATTGATCAAGTGGATAACACGTTAAAAGCCTTGAATGCATTTCATGAACAAATACAATTTACACTAGAAAAGGAAGAGGACAAAAAACTACCCTATTTGGACGCCCTAATTATTAGGAAAGGAAATATAATTAAGCTCCATTATTATATCCGCAATAACTGGAGATACTGGAGATCCCATCGGCATTCCCTTATTTTGCTGGTAATACTTGTTGTCATATACAAAATATCTGCAATCCTTAATACAAAACTTCAGTAACTCTAAAAACAGCTTTTTTGGTATTTTTGTATGTTTCTCTAATATTTCCCAATTTCTTTCTATTATATTGATGGCCAGATTTACCGGAATACTGGGAAACAATGAAATAACGTCAAAAGATATTAATATTTCGTCCTCATCGATGCTCTTGTTGTCTATTCTTGATTTAAAATCTTTTGCATCCTTAATATTATATATTGAATTTATTGTCAAGTTCCTTAAAATATTAGTTAAATATTTACTAAGTTCGTATGATGGTGAATTTATAGACGAGCAAATAGGTCTTAATGGCATATTTTCTTTATGAATCTTTGGAAGACCGTATATCCTTGGTGCAACTGCAATCTTAGTTGTCAAATTTTTCTTAAGGGCTAAATTGATAAGGTTCAGTGAATATAATTTGTCGACAAGTTTATTGTTATTATTTTGTAAAGTTAAGGTGGGATCTTTTTTTAGTCGTCTATAATTGCACATATTTGCTAGAATATCTGTCATCTTTGTTTTATATTCGTTTTTAAATATCGCAACGGTTTTATTGCCCTTATCAGAATTTAATATTATTATATCATCATTTGTTTTTAGATATTTTTCTGTCTGAGCC